>PVHP010032685.1:0-20169 GCA_004024765.1 Zapus hudsonius | reverse complement strand
AAGCCAGACAGACATCAACGATTTCAACGCAACCTGAAGCAGAAGTACAGAGACCCCTAAGACATCAACAATAAAACAGCCTTAATACTCACCCACTGTGACTCAGGGAACTGAGCAGAAGAGTGGGTGGACAGAACATAAGAGCCATGGTGGGGGAGAATATCCAGAGACATCGTCCCCCTCAGTAACAATATACAAAGGGGGGGATGGAATCGGGTTGACTCCTAGGCTATCCATAACCCCCTACCCCATGGACTGATCCAGACTACCCACCAAGGAGTATATACAGCTGATTGGGGACAGGGAAGAGGGAAAACGGGGAACTGGGGATACCAATATATCTAATTATGCATAATAATGAATATATATATGAATTATAAGACAAATAAGCCTGGAACTAAAGGCTTTAAGATTTAGGTTGGATTCATTACATCATTTATTCCACATTATACTGGCAAAGTAAGCAACAGGATTAGTTCATATTAAAGGGTGTAGAATTAAAATTCACTATAAATGGAAAAATATGCAAAATAATAGGATATTTTCTCTTCAATTTACCACATGATTAACTGGATAGAAATAGAAGAGGATTATGTAATGGAAAATACACTGATTACTCACAAGCCTCTATTGTAGCTTACAATAAAAAAAAAAAGGATATGGGTAGAGCTTTCCAAGGTGTAAGAGCCAGGATTCAATAGTTTTATGGGGGATGGAATTTCCAGGTGAAATTTCTAGCAAACCTTGGGAGTAGAGCCAGATTAGATTTATAAGGCTCTAGATCATGGTTTGCAAAATATCTATGCTTGGTAAATTAACTAGATACAGAGCACCTGCCTATAGGGACCAAGCAACAGTATAACCACAAGTACCCTTCATGAACTAGCTTTTTTTTTCATATTGAGAAGGTCAGGTAGCAACCCATCCATGTTTAAGCAAATTACATGGATAGACTCTCTATAATCCCATATCACCCTGAGTTCATGTCTGAAACCTTTTCTATAGCTATGGCTATACATTAGGACCAACTGACAGGAGAAATGAACTCTGTAGAGGGTTTTCAGATATATTGGATGCTGACTGTGATCTTTAAATTTGCAATTCACTAATAGTGACAATAACCTGGCTGGGGGTTAGGGGGTTGCCATAACTCTGGGGTAGGTAGTTAATATGTTGATAGAGGATGAGTGAACTCTTCTACTGGAGAAGGGATTGATGAATGTCTTTTGTCTAGACAGGACCAGCAGGGATTATATCCTGTCTCAATAAATCTCTATATGAAACCACACCTGGCCATTCCTTAAGTGGAACAAGAACTTTCTTCCATGAATGAAAGTGAAGGGATGTTGTTTTCAGAAGACGGGAGTGTAAAGAAAAATAGGTTAGAAACATTTGATGTTTGAAGAAATAACACTAGTCAGCAGAGCACAGTGGCATACACTTATACTTAAGAATAAGGCAGGAACACAACTTGAGCCCAAGGGTGTGAAATGCGCCAAGACAGTATAATGACCCTGTTTTAAAAAGATTACCCTAGGCAAGCAAAAGTTTAAGTAGTTGCTCACTAATCAAAGAGGTTCCAGCTATAAGGGGAAGCTGCCTGTATGATAGGCTTTCATGTCATGCAAGATGCATGCTCCCATTAACATCATATTGTCCCAGTTGACCTGACGCTGTGGCCCTGTTTTTACTGAAATTCTGTGTGATTCAGTTGACTTTAGGGTTGGCATAAGCTTATGGATCCAGCCTGCCTTCTCTTGGTTCTATCACGCATTACTCTTTTATGATACCACAGCTTTCTTTAGGACACAATTTGCTGACTAATTGCAAAAGAACTTGCCAAGACCCATACATGTAGGAGAAATGAATATGAGTGGGGTTCTCTCACAGGAGTTCCAGGAGTTGGAAGAAAGCACATTTTTCTCTATTCCTTCTCCTTAAAGGATGGCCTTGAGGTATAAGAATGAGCACAGTTACCAGTTACCCTGAATATCAACCTTAGTAACATTCTTCTGTGATTGCTCTTTCTCTTGCCTGGAATCAGTCTTCACTAGGATTGTGCTCTCAAATAACATAAGCAGATAAACCTTTACCCCAAGTCCTACTCTAGGTACCTGACAACAAGAAAGTAAAACAACCATGTCACAAAAACTTGAATTTTAAAGTCCTGAATAATTTTTGTATCATATCAAACAAAAATAGTTACCATGGTTATGGCCTTGTTTTCAGCAAGGACAGTGTTTCTGAAAGTTGGGTGTCTTCTGGGGACATGTTATATATTAATATTCTGAGGTTTGACTCCAGACTTACAAAATTGGACAAAGCAAAGCAATTTTGACAGTTCCAGCAGATGATTGCAGCGTGTTATAAGGTTTGAGAAACACTGGATTAAGTTTTTCACAGTTGTTCTGGCTCTTCAAGGCAAGAAGTCACTGAAACCAATCCACACTGCACAGCCGAAATACCCCACATTACCTAGATGTAAAAAACACAGACAAGAAATATTTATTTCATCAGCATTCCTCAGTTCTCTTTAATACTAGTTTCTATAAGTGCTTTTTAAAAAATGAAAGATGAGGCTGGAGAGATGGCTCAGAATTTAAGGCACTAGACTCCAGAGCCTAGGGACCCGGGTTCAATTCCTTAGCACCCATATAAGCCAGATGTATAAAGTGGTGCATGCATCTGGAATTCATTTGCAAAGGCTAGAGGCCCTGGTGCACCCATACCTCTCTCTCTCTCTCTTTCTCTCTCTCTCTCTTTCTCTCTCTCTCTCTGTCTCTCTCCCTTCTTCCCTCCCTCCTTCCTTCCCTCCCTTTTTCTCTATGTCTGTATCTCTCTGCTTACAAGTAAATAATTTTAAAAAGAATTCATATATTTAAAGAAAGAATGATGATAAATTCACTCAAAGGCTTTACTCTTTTATTAATAGCATTCTCTTTCTCCTTTAATCTATTAACATGGTTAATCACAATAGCTGATTTTCAAATGTGAAACAAATTACAAACTCTGCTTTCCTAAAATAAAGCCAAATTGTTTATGATATGATTGCCATATTGCTAGATTACGTTGGTTTTTTTTGTTGAGGATTTTTGCCACAATATTTACATGGAACTGATCAGTAATGTATCTTTTTCACAATAATATTTTTAGCATTTGCTATCATGCTTTGTTTTCCCATTTCCATACAAATGTGTGCACATTGAGGTTACTTCTTTTAATTTTTCATGTAAGTCACCCATGAGGCTCTCTTAAGCTGCACTCATTCTGCTCGGTGAGATTTAGAAGGAAGGGCTGAAAATAGATAATTCTAGAATTTCCCAAGGGAATGTATTTTCCCCACACTATGCAAGGAAGAGAAAGAATATCGATGATAATGATGAAATACATACAATGCATATGATTCTGTGATACATATTCCCATCAATGCTGCAAAGCACAGTAAGAAGCCACTTAAAAAAATCACCTGGCAGAAAACTGTTTATGTAGTTAATCTCTTTAAATATCACTGGTTTAGAATTCATTGCCATTTACAGGTATAAGAAATGCCTGCTCCAGTTAGAGTCACATGGGTCATGGTTGAAAAGGAATCTATTCCATGTTTGCTATTTTTCCAACTCAGCTACACTGAGACTGACATTTGTGAAGTTCTTCCATCTGGAGAACAGCCTGTCTCTTTTCACTTGTGAAGATAAAAATCAAAACAGAGATTGGGAAACTCATACCACCAGGCAAGGTTGACACACTAATACTCTACAGGGAGAAAAAAAAATGTCCAATGTAGGAAAACACGACTGAGACAGTGCATTTTCTTATCATGAAGATTTCTTTATTTTTATTTTCTTAGTCCCTACAAACCTTCAGTGGGAATGGGATCAAATGCCATCCTCAGTTATAAGTACATGTGACATTATCTTTTTTATATATTATTTATTTATTTATTTGCAAGCAGAGAGATATATACACAGAGAGAGAGAGAGAGAGAGAGAAGAGAGAGAGAGAGAGAGAGAGAGAGGAAATCCAGACACAGGTGCCACCTTGTGCATCTGGCCTATGTGGGTACTGGGGAATTGAACCTGGGTCCTTAGGCACTAGAGATAAGTGCCTTAACCACGGAGCCATCTCTCCAGTCCAATATTATCTTAAAATGACTTAGAAGAGGCTGGGGATATTGTTAAGTGATAGATTGTTTGTCCAACATGCCTATGGCCCTATATGTAATCCCCAATACCACAAAAATTAATTTACTAATGGAATTAAATAAATATAAATTTGTGCATTTAAAATTTTTTCTGTGGTGTATTTCATTAACCCTCCAAATAAAAATGAAACTTTGTGTTTGCTTGTTTCTGAGGTAGGGTCACACTCTAGCCCAGGTGGAACTCACAGCAATCTTCCTACCTCTGCCTCCCAAGTGTTGAGATTAAAGGTGTGTGCCACCTCACCCAGTTTAAAAATGCAATTTTCAATGGCTCATTTTTAAAATTTACTGTTTGAAATATAACTGGAAAGACAATATACTTTCCACTGTTCCTTATAATTCTCAATAACTTACCATCTATAGACTTGTGAACGTGGTGTGCAGCGGAGCGTAATGTACTTGAAAATTGACACTCAGCATTATAGTAATTTCACTTTGTGTCACAGTGGCAAGTTTTCTTTATCTCTCTCTCCCTCACGCACACACAAGGACATGTATACATGCACAGACATGTGTGAAGACACCCACAGTAAAATTAAGCAAGACTCTAATTATCATCTTAGAAACGCATTTATGAGGTCAACACCCTTTGCATCAGCAATGTCAAGAGATCAATTGACTCTTTATAGATTGTTGCTGCTGAAGCCTAGATTTCCTCAGGACTTATAACAGGCTCTATTCAAATTATATCCTTCTGTCTGTCTTGGAAGAAGGAAGAGTCTATGAAGTGTATTGGAATGAGGTAGATTCATAAAGAAACTCCTAAGGTTCAAGTCAAGTGTTACCAGTGTCTCAGTGCATAGTGGGGTGGGCAATGGCTCTGCCTAGTGTGACGAGGTTAAGACTATGTGGTAATCTCAGATGCTGTGGCAAATGCTACCTACAATTATTCGTTTTCTTCTCTACGCATTTGATATGAGGAAATTATAATTTTGGAACTGGACAAGCCATACTTTAAGAAATATGGCGTGTAACTACATGTACAACAGAATTCTGTATTTCTATTTGTAACCAGGCAATCATTCAGAAAACAAAAAAAATGTGGGATCTTATTGAAATAAACCCAAATCTATACCTTTACACTGTGCTGTTTTTCACAAGCTCAATTTATCTCTAGGTACTTGTAGGACATCTGAAAATTCCATTCTCTTAAATAAGATGACCTTAATTAAGTGATGGCAGAGATTGCTTCACCAGTACATTTTTTTCTTAATTGTTTTAGGCATCTCAAAATACTATTAGAAGATATGCATCTAAGATGGAGAAAGGCTGTTAGCCAACCTCTATTCACAGTTACCACTAAAAATTTCAGAAAAACTTCAAAAGCAGCAATCAGAAGATTCAGAAAAAGTAAGCAAAACTAAGCTAGTGGGTGACTTTGAGTTAAGATTTCTTGGGGCACTAAAAGCCCAAACTATCATAGGAAAAAATATATATACTATTGATTTTATTAAATTTAGAAAAGATTTTATCTTTGAAATAAATGTTTGACTAAGAAATAAAAAAGGAAAGCAAAACTGGAAAGAGACATTTACAGTGCATCTATCTGATAATGGGTGGACATTCAGAACATAAAAGAACCCACCATTCAACAAGAAGATGGCAAGCAAGCCAATGAATAGGACAAATAATTAGAAAATATTTTCAGCAAAGTTTGCCTATCGGTGTAAGTCCAGGAAAGACAACACAAGTGGTCTTTAGGAAAATGTACATTAGAATTATATTACACTGTACACTCATTAAAAGAAGTAAAATTAAAGACACAGAGCCACAAACTCCAAGATTACTTCTGATAGGGATATGGAGAGAACAGTATAATCTTTTACCACTATTAAATAGTTCAAGCTCTTTGGAAAATTATAGGGGTGATTTTACAAATACTTTGACAAATATTTAGCATAAGACTAAGCAGTTCTGGATCTCTAAGTTACCTAGGAGGAAATAAAAACTTATGAGTACATAGAGACATATGAATAAATATTTAAGGCATACGCAGTTTGACTCACAAAAAAAATGCAATGGAATGTATAGCAATCACTTTCTCATTGCTGGTAAAAGTATTTTTTTTAATCAGAAACAGCTTATATAAAGAAAGGGATTTATTTCATTTTACAGTTTCAAATGGTGCGGAAATCACGGCAGGAGTGCGAAGCCACGCCACAACATCACTTCAGCAGGGAAAAAACAGAGCCAAGCTATGAACACAGAATGCTCAACTAGATTCTCCTCTTTATACAGCTCAGGAATCTGGCCCATGGGATGTTATATCCCGCAGGTCAGGTGGGTAAATCCGGCCACCTCCAATAATCTAATGTAGAAAATCCTCCTCAGATTGATCAGAGATTTTTTTTAAAGACTTGGAACCTCTCTTTTAAATTTTTGTTTATTTAGATGCAAGGAGAGAGAGAGAGAGAGAGAGAGAGAGAGAGAGAGAGAGAGAGAGAGAGAGAGAGAATAGGCAAACCAGGGCCTCTAGTTGCTGCAAAGGAATTCTAAATGAATGCACCACTTTGTGCATCTGGCTTTATTTGGGTACTGGGGAACTGAACTTGGGTTCTTAGGCTTTGCAAGCAAATGCCTTAACCACTGAGCAATCTCTCCAGCCCAGAAATTTGTTTTTTTTAAATATATATTTATTGTCCATAATGAGTTACATTATTTAGTGGGCAAACAATGCGTTGTTATCCCGAATTCTGTTTTTATGGTGATTCTAAATCCTCTCAAATTGACAACCATTTTGATTTAAAGCTGATTGGTAGGCTGATACTTATAAGCATATGAATGAATCAAATTCTTCATAATGAGTAAAAAGATCCTGAACAAAAGAGTAAATACTGTGTTATCCATTTTATATAAAATTTCATAGAGTATTCAAACTACTCTATGGTGATATAAAACAGATTAGTGTTTGCCAAGGGCAAAATGAATGATGGATTACAAGAGGGAAAAGGCCTCTCATGGGTAAAGGAAATGTTTCATGCCTTGTGATCACGGCATCTGTAGGTACACAACTCTCAGAACTTCGTTAAATAACACGTACTTTAACAGATGTCTTATAGATGTTGGATGAAATCAATCAATATTATTGTAAATTTAACTCCAGGAAAAGATAAGCAATAAGTTTAGCTTATTTAAATTTCAGAAATAAGATCTTAAGAAGAGTCTCAGTTGGTCAAGTACTTGCCTTGCAAGGATGGGAATTCTGTTGTGCCTTGATTTTTATTCAGAAGTCAGTACCAGCAAGAATTGTGTAATTCCAGAGAGCGCCAGACTAGATTCCTGAACATACTGCTTTGTTAGTAACAGGTATAAGGTATCTTAAAAAAAAAATGGTTTGGGGCCCGGAAAGATGGTTCAGTGGTTAAGGTGCTTGCCTGAAATGCTGAACTACCTCTGTTTGATTCCCCAGTACCCATGTAAAGCCAGATGCACAAGGGAGTGTGTGCATCTGGAATTTGTTTTCAGTGGCTAGATGCCCTGGTGTGCCCATTCTTTCTATTTCTCATCTCTCTCTCAAATAAATAAATAAAAACTATTTTTAAAATTTAACTATAAAAAGTTTTACATGCAGGTCAGTGTCTTCCTCTGGGTATCTCTGAATTCTGTTTGCTTCCTTAGCTAACCACAAAAGATGCCACAAAGAAAAATCACTTGGGATAGAGCAAGCTAGGTTTCCCTCGGCGTCATGTTTCAGTAGGAAAATTGTCATCAAAATTCTGACTGCTGAATTTTGTAACTGGTTCTACTATAAGAGAAAGAACACAATGTTTAAACAAATCCATGCCGTCTGAGGAATGAACATTGTGAAAACTTATTAAAAAATCAAATGAGATCCGTGATGTTAGCAAGATTCCATCACATATTATAAAATCTACAGAAAAAGACTTGCTTGCAAAGGATGCTTTCTGCTAACTCTGCGAGAGCAGATCTTCTGTCCTTGGTGGATGTCCTTGACAGGACTGATCACGTTGTTTACAAAAATATGTGCCATTAAAAATAGAAATGGTTTATCATTAAAAAATGAATGATTATCCAGATAAGCAAAATATGGTAGAGTTGCTTATTTCTACCCATTGATTTATATTGAACAGTTTTAAAGATAACAGTTTGAAGGTTTAAATTATTATCCTTATAAATATCATACAGATCTCATAGCCTCAAATAAATTCTTTCAGTAAAATATTACTAAGGCCTAGGTAAATCCAGTGAAGTCTTTATTACCCACCATGTTAGTTGATTGACGTGAATGGGGTTAATTAGGAGATGATAACCAAAAGGAATGCAACAAGAAAAGGAAAGGGAATTTTCAAATTGATTTTAATAAAAATTGCAGTGAGAAGCCATCCCATAATATTTTCATTCAACATCCCAGAACACAAGACTTTTGAAAATATTTGCACGCTTCCATTTCCAAACTTAAAATAGTCTTATTACACCGTTGGATCTTAGAATTTTGTGTAGGAATAACAAAGGTGCAATGTTGTATCCTGCTGACACAGAGTTAGATGTGCTACAATGGGTTTCTTCTGAATGAAAATGTGGGTGAGGTGTTTTTGTTTTGGCTATAATAGTTTAGCTTGTATCCCACCAATCAATTCTGCCACCGAATACAGCCATGAACAGTGAATCAAAGATATAAAACAAATACTTGAAGGAATTTGAAAGCCAAAGAGAAGAAAAATTCAAAGTTGGAATAAATGTTTGAAGCAATTTTAACCTAATATGTTTATAGATTCTAAAATGGAAACTAAAGAGTTCAGACACTGAATAGAACATTGAGCAATCATACAGAAGCACATGAATAAAAATTACCAAAGGTCTCAGCAATGTGTCAATGTGGGCTCCCACATGTTAGGAAGAAGGGAAACACATTGATGCAGATCTAACCCTAGAAGTTCCTTTCATCATTGGTACTATATCTGAGGTTAGGTTTGTATATGAGAGATTTACAAATTGCTAGAGCAATGGTCAGATGTACTACTGTTTCAACAACCATCCAAGACCTGTAAGATGAAGAAACGTGGGCGATTCCAAAGCCCTCATTGTGTGATCTTGGGTAAGACATATTTTAGTGATTTACATGTCTCTTTAAGGAGAATTTATCAACAGAATTCAATATGACTTATACAATGATTTCAGGAATTTTGTATATCAGCATCTTGTCCCTTAGAGGCATGCTATTTCTTGTGAAATGAATCAAATGCTAAAATGAAACAAAAACAAACCTCATTAATTCATTTTATTGTCCTTATTATTTTCATAGCGAGACTTTTCCTTTCCAGAGGGGGGAGGAGTCCTGGGGGGAGGAGGGTTCTATGCATTATAAATGTTTACATGTTTATATAATATATACTTATATAATAAATATTTATATATTTATTAATCCAACACTTCTGAATATAGGAAAAAAACCATAGACAGCTAGTACCTTTTAAGTGATTTGAGAGCTTATTTTCTTAACTTTTTGAAAATACTGTCAAAGGTAATTCAATACTTTCTAATAATTAGATGAAATTTTATTTTATTTCTACCAAATAAAAATAAAATGTGATTGACTAAATCTCCAAACCAGATTTTATACTGGGCATGCAAGAGGTAGTGAAATGCAAAGTAGCTGAAAAAATAATTGGCTTCAAATGTGACTTTTTTTATTGTCCATAAGGAGTTACAATATTTAATGAGCAAACAATGAATTGTTATCCCCATTCCCTAATGCCCCTCTTCCCCATCCCCAATCAGCTGGATATCCTCCTCCTTGGGCTGTCTGGTTCAGTCCTTGGGGCAGGGGACCATGGATAGCCTAGGAGTCAGCCCAGTTCCGCAGGCCCTAGTGTTTTCTTACTGAGGTGGGCCTTGTCTCTGGATAGTCTCCCCCACCAAGGCTCTCACAATCTTTCTTCCCCCTCTTCCACTCAGTTCTCTGAGTCATGGTGGGTGAGTATTAAGGCTGTTCTATTGTTGAGATCTTAGGGGTCTCTGTACTACTGTTTTAGGTTGTGTCGAAAATCATTGGTGTCTGTCTCACTGGCTTGTCCTGTGTTGACTGATTGGCTGTCACTATTGGTCACTTGTTCATCCCATCATTCCCTGCAGGGTTCCATATGGATCCTTCACGGTATGTCTGGGGTGGCTCATCTCCTGCCAGGATGTCAGCTATAGGCCTGCAGCTCATTGGTAGGGTTGGATGAACCACAGCTCTCTCACTGCCTTCTGAAAGATACAAACAGAATCTCCATCTGACAGTGAGATCAGTATAGGTTAACTGAGATACACATTTCTGAATTAGCTAGATTCTAGTTTTAGCAGCCTCTCAGCCAATTGTTCGCATAGTGCACCTCTCCTTGGGGGGTCCAATAGTCTGGCTCCCAGTGCATATCACCCTTAGTCCCCAGTTCCAGTCAAGGGCTCCCCCTCACTAAGTGAAATATTTGGCCAAATTTAAAAGCTGTTGATTGCCTCCCCCAGGCCTAGGCTCCTCCATTGCACAAGTGCTCTTTTCTTGGTTCACTGTTCTCTCCCAGTAAGAGGTGTGGTCAGCCTACTCATGGCAGCAGACTGTTTTTCATGCCAGTGGTCTCTGTTTTCTCCAGCTGTTATTGACCAGCTTCCCCTGGCAGCTTATGCACTGCCTTCCAGCACTACACTGACTACCATCTGGGGGCTGGATTCCATTCTGGACCTTGCAGGGTCTCTGGATGCTGATAGATGGTTTCTGTGTTTTCTTCAGCAACAGCATCTTGCCTCAGGCCTGGGGTGGGCATTCAAGAGCTTTAACAGAATCCATGTGACTATTTTTTAAGTAATTTTCAGAAATAAAGGAAGCCTGCACATTTTTAAATAGACATACATATGCAAAAATATCTCTAATTTACACTTGAACTTGGCAGAAAGATTTTCTCAAGGAAACATATTAGGACTTCAAGTATATGATGCTGAATAAAAATTATCTTTTAAAAACAAGGTTTATTAATGACATTATTCTTTTCTATAAACAAAATATTTCCAGAATTATCCTTCCATTTGAACAGTCTCTTCTCTACTGTTTCTCCTACTCTGTATGATGGAAGTCATTTTTTAGACCTATAGTCTGTTTTGTGAGAGAGTATTTAATTAGAACTTCTGGAATATTAATTTAAAAAGAATGCAAATTAAAGATAGCTAAAGCCTTGGTTCAGTGTTTTTCTATACCCAGGTTCTGTGTATAATTCTACAACTAAATATTTTTGAATTGTGAACAATAATGGAAACTTCTGGTTACTGGAAATGGTTTGATACCAGATAAAAGCTGTATTATATTTCAGTGTGGAATAAAATCTAAGAGTTTAACAGATAGATACCATGAGATAGTCCTAAACTCTCAGGTTCCCATTTCCAACAAACAGAAGATCCAAACCCCATTCTAAAACACCATACTAAAAGCAAACTAAGCAAGATATTTGTAACACCGAAAGCATTGATAGGGCATTCTCCAAGAGGACTCCTTTGTATGGTTCTCTTAAGAAAAAAAATCAGTATTTTTGAAGCAGAATAAGAGAGGCATTACTATCTTGGAAGCTTTCTAATCAGTTATTCAACACAGACAGATTTAGGAATCTTAAAGGGTGAAAGCATGTTACCATTGCTTAGTGAGGATGCCAAGTCTGAGAAGTAACAGAAAAATGAATAAACTCATCAAGCATTCCAGACAGGCCTGGGGAGATGATTCATTGGGTATTGCTGTACTAGCTTGAGGATGCCAACTCCCACCTAAAAGCTGGGTGTGATGGGGTGTGTCTAGAAACCCAGGACCGGAGAGGCAAAGACAGGATTTAGGATGATCACTGTGAGTTCAAGGTCAGCCTGGAATTGCATAGTGAATTCCAGATAAGCCTGGTCTAGAATGAGACCCTACCTCAAAAAAACAAAACAAAACACATCAACAACAAAAATTTATTCCCTTGCTCATTTTGCCACTAATCCAATTCTTTTTTGTTGTTGATTTTTTTTTTTCTGAAGTCAGACAACCTTTGAAAGGATAATGGAGACAGACACCAAGGATACCCAACACAGTCCAAAGCAAAAATCCAGAGCTTCTTAAAATCTCAACTGTAAAGCCAAGTTGAAACTCACCCACCATGACTCAGGGAACTGAGCAGAAGAGGGGGTCGGAAAGACTGTAAGAGCCATGAGAATATTCAGAGACATTGCCCCCATCAACAATACACAAAGAATAAAACTGGCTACTTCTTTTAAATTCATAACGCCCTATTCCATGGACTACTCCAGCAATCCCACAGAGGAGGGCCCCCAGCTGGTTGGGGACAGGGAGGAGAGGGAAATGGGGGTACTGAAGAATCCATTTTGTAAAGCAGACTCCATTTTTAGACTTACTTCCCCCTCCCTAAAGAATGTCTGGTCACAAAGACCAGGGAGTAAAAAAAAAAAAAAGGCACCATATAAGGAAATATATGGCTGTCCTGAAATGTGGGCTGGCTCTGGGATGTGGTTCCAAGGAAATAACCAATCAAGAGGCATATAGATACAGGAAAGGAGCCAATAGAAATACCACACACCCTGTGACCTAAGCTATATTATAATTAGATAGCTCCTGTCCATAAATACCCTGCTCCTTTGTTCTTCTGGGCTCCATCTTGCCTGGACATTCATCTGCCTGCTTGTGGAGCCCGACTGCGCAACTGAAGAAAATCCTCATGCTTTTGCATCTGTTGGTGTGGTTATTTGAGTCCTGGGGTACGCTCTCCCGAGAAAGGCCTTGGAAGTCTTTCAGTACCATCACAAGACTTGCTCATATAATATATCTAATTAAATAAATTTAAAAATAATAGTACCAAGAAAAAAATTTGGAGAATAAATGAATAAGAATAAATGATAATTTGTACCTACAAAAAAAAAAAGAATTGTGAATCTTAGGTCCAATGAAAGACCCTATCTAAAAAAATAAGGTGGAGAATAATTGAATAATCCATATCCACATACCCATGCATGTATGGACACACCCAAACACACACCCCACATCTACACATGCCAAGATTAAAAGAAAACAAAACCTCAACCAGTTTCAGGTCCAATATTCTTGAATCCACTTTCTTTCCAGCTTCCCTGGCATCATTTCTATATCAAGTCCCATTACAGCTCATGCAGGCTTCTGAAAGAATTCTCCTACGAGTTTTCTTAAATCTGATTTTGATTCCCCAAAACTGCTTTCACTGAAAGACATTTATTAAAAATTAAATCTATCACACATCATTTCTATGCATAAATTTTTGAGTGAATTCCCATTGCTAGTATAAGTACTTCAAAATACTCTGTGTAGCATTTTGCATGGTGTATCACCTGGGGAAATCTCAAGACTTTTCTGATAATTAAAAATTAATGAAACTTTGGGCATGGTGGCACACACCTTTAATCTGAGCACTCAGGAAGCAGAAGTAGGAGGATTGCTGTGAGTTCAAGGCCAGACTAGGGCTACAGAGTGAGTTCCAGGTCAGCCCCAGCAAGAGTGAGACCCTACCTCAGAAAAAAAAAAATTGAACTTATTCTCTACTTGGTGAAATTAGAAAGTGAAAGAAGTTAAAAATCAACATAATGAATATGAGACAAGAGAGCAAAAAGAAATCAAGCATAAAACATGAAAGCAAATTTTGCTTTTTGAAATAATTGTGAAAATTGACAAACTCAACACAATAATCAGAAAGGAGAAAAACCATAAAATTTTATAATATAGTTTAAAGGGCCATAATTATGCATGTAACAGGGATTAACACATGAGAAGATGATAAGAAAAAATATGTCAGTATATTTAAAAATAACGTGAAAATGGAAGGAGTTAGGAAATAGAACATGCTCAGATTATGCCTCAAGGAAACTGAAAATCAAATGTTCCTGTATCATTATGAAAACTCAGTTAATTCAGCACTCAATCTCCAACTCAAACACTTTGAATTTTTTTGAGTGATCTTTATTAGGGATTTATGGAACAGCTCTTTTCAATTGCATGCGTTCTTTTTTCAGAGAAGAAAACAAAATTACTTCCACCATACTCATTATGTGAAACTGGTACAACTTTCATTGTGTTACAGGAGAGTCTACAAGGTGCCCTCATTTATGAAGGAGCTGCAATTTTCCTACAGTAGCCTTGTTATTATTGAAGATGAATCTGAGATAAGAAATCATAACCAAGTTGTACATTTCAGGAACACCAAGTTCTTCAAATTAGAACATCAAATTAGTGTAACTAATGCACTTATATAATCTTATTGGAGTCTAAACATGCAGTCTTTTAAATGGATGAAGAAAAAGTAATTGATGTTGACCAACAAAAAAACAGAAGCAATTGTGAATGTGATACATTGTCATCTCCAGAAACATTAATGTCAGATAGTCTCAATCCTGAAATACCAGTACTAGTTTATTACCAGTCTTGAACAAAATCTTTTTAAAACGACATGTTTTAGTGAGTTCCAACATATTGATATCACAACATAAAAAAGATCCATATGAGAACCGGAATGTAATAAAAATGATTTCATCAAATAATATAGAAAGCCTATGGAAAACTACATAAAATTAACTAGAAAAAGTATATAAGATTCCTATAAAAATAAATCTCATTTCTTTATTAGATCCAAAAATGCTAAGAAATTTTAAGTTAAGAAGAGACCATATGGTACTGGAGAAATGGCTTGGTGGGTAAGAGCTGTTGTTGGACAAGGTTGAGGACATGAGTTTTGTTCCTCAAACCCCCACAAAAATCCAGGGGTGGCCATGCATGCTGTGACTAGTGGTAAAGGCAGGATAGAGCCAAGAGAATCCCTAAAACGGGGAGTTTCAGGATCAATGAGAACTCCATCTCAGAAGAGTAAGAGTGTCGGAGGTCACCTCATGTCTTCTATAGCCTACAGATAAGTTCACACAGATCACACAACTCTGCACACACACATGCATACAATGCACACATATACTACACCCAGGCCCAAAAATATCATGCCCAATAGTTTTAAATATATAACATGCCATGAATTTAACATGATAATCTGAAGATCTTCACAAAATAGGATTTTTTAGTTTAGAAAAGATAATTTTAAGCTAAATAAAATTACCATTGGGTTAGTTGTAGATGATTTAAGGCCTTAAATGTGAAAGAAAACTTATAATTGAATTAATTCTTTATTTTATTAGGATAGGAACATATTCTAATAAGATATAGACATATATGAAAATACAAGGTATTAAAGATGGATAAATTTAATTTTATTCAAGTTCCCTCATTTTAAGATATAAACCTACTGAAATTAAAAATTCAAGCTAAGTGAAAATATTAGCAATGCAAGATGTTCTTAAAAATATTAGAAATCAGAGTATGTAAGAACAAACACCTACAGAAAGAAAGAGAAGGAAGAACAAAAAAAGAAGGAGGGGCTGGAAAAATGGTTCCGTGGTTAAGGTGCTTGCCTACAAATCATAAGGACCCAAGTTCTGTTCCCCAGTGCCCACGTAAAGCCAGATGCACAAAGCACAAAGCAGTCTCTGTCTCTCTTCTGTCTCTCTCTGTGCTTGCAAATAAATAAATAAATATAATATTTTTATTTATTTATTTATTTTGGTTTTTCGTGGTAGGGTCTCACTCTAGCCCAGGCTGACCTGGAATTCACTATGTAGTCTCAGGGTGGCCTCGAACTCATGGCGATCCTCCTCCTCCTACCTCTGCCTCCTGAGTGCTAAGATAGTATTAATATATTTCACTGTGTGGTCAAATAATAGGGTGTTATATTTCTTCTTAAAAATGAATTATTATTTTTTATTGTTGGTTCTGCTATTTAAAATGGACTTCATTTTCTTCCGACAATAATTGGTTTCCCTTCTAGCTTTAGGTTTTCCACCTTCCCTAAGTCTCTCACTCAACTTGCTTCAATACATGTGACTTCTTGGGACCAATATTGAACTATCAACTTTTCCCTTTTGTCCTGATTAATTTAAACATTTTAATGTTTTGTGCCTGCAATTCACTATTCTACATTCTCAAATAACTTCTGAAAGAAATGAGTACATGAAAAGTAAATTTTAGAGTCCTTGCTTATCTGAAAATGAATTGATTCTGCCTTTGTACTTAATTTCTGTTCTGGTTGTCAATTCCTACACAAGAAACTACCTTCTCAAACTTTCTTAGCAAAAAAAAAAAGTGAATTATTTAACATACCATCACTGCATAGGTCAAAAATTGTTCAGGTGGTTCCTTTACCTGAGAGTTTTGAAAAGTCCTAATAAGAGCTGTGTATTTTGAACTTCGTTTCTTCTCCACTTAGTGTCTGCTGGGAAAGACCATCCAAAATGACTTCAGCATATCCAGGTATGCAGGCTGGCCTTTGTCGATGCCCAAGACACAGCACACAAAGGAGATAAGAAGCAGTTTATTCTGGAGCCAAATATGAGTGACCATAACCCAAGAACACAGATATAGGTTACCCAAATTCTGTGTTCAAATCTTTATAGTCACAAAAGTTCTCTTGGCTGCCAGGTCATCATCCATGAATTTTCAGGTTGTGATAAGCCTCCCCTTCCCATTTCTCAGCCAGCTGGGCTGAGACAAAGGAAGAACCCCCCCCCCCAATTCTCTCAGGGCTCTCTACCCAAGCCTGCCCTCAACATGATAGGAGCTCTCTGCACTTTCTCTCCTTTCCTTCTCTTAATCTAATAAAGTCTCTCTACACCTTACCCTCTGTTCTATGGATTTTAATTCTTTAAATCCATAAGGAAAGAATCCAAGGTACCCTAAATTTTTGGTGTGTTTGTGTATTGGTGTATTGACAAGGAACCTCCCTACCACCACCACAAAAAACAAAAAGATTACCATTTCATCTCCACCATAGGCTCCAAATGCTATCTGATGACATTTTTAGCTCTTGGGTTGGTGGAAGCTGGTGGTTGGCTAATACATTCCACAAAGTTCACACCTGATGGTCATGTGGATGTTAGGTCAGACACAAAGGTGGGCTATTGACGGGCTAAAGGTAGCCCAAGGTCATTTGATTCTGTTCTTGCAACATTTCATCTCTCTGTGACTATAGGAGTTTGATCCGTCCATTCATCCTTGCTGGAAGTAGGTACATCAGATGCAGCAGTTTTCAGAGAACTTTAGTTCACAGCTTGGATGGCTACAACAGATCAGAAATGTGCACCATGGTTCTCGGCATGTTTCTTTTCCACCTGACTCCCTTAGGCTTCCTTTCATAGTCACCATTTGGAAGGAATGTGTCAATAATGTTTCAAGAAACAAGGTAAATGGCTGCAGAGTTTTCTGTTCCTATGTCATACATTGTCACTTCTGTGACAATCTGTTATAACACAGGACTAGCTCAGATTTAAGGACCTGGAGGATTACCCAGTTTGGCACTCATCTTTGAGTGGTAATTAGTGTTTTACTATTTGTGGTGCTGGGGATTAGACCCAGGCCCTCAGACATGCTGGTAAAAACTCTAGCACTGAGCCACACTTATACTGGTCTATTGGCTTGAACAAGATATATACTACTACTCTGATTTCCTGTTCCTCATGGAAGACTCTTGAAGTTGATTTTCTTATATAGTCTTATATTTTGAATCATACTTGTCATCTATAAAAGCTACTCAAATGTATGATATAAATTAAGCTTGATTATCAAATCGAGAAAAAAATCTGCTCTAGTTTTCTTTTTAATTTATCCTGGGTTATTAAAAATTATTAGGAATTTTCATAACAATGTAAAATGATTTTGTTATTTAACTATTAAAAGTCATAATACCTCTAATGAACTTGGTCCTTTGCTGGTTGATCATTTTCTATTCCACTCCCCTATGTCATCAGGAACAATCCATTTCTTTTTCTTCTTCCTTTGAGGAATCTTGTCTTTTTGAAATCAAGTGTCTCTCTGAAAAGATACAAGCATGCAAAAAAGAAAGACTCCCTTCTCTTTGACATTTAAACTGAGGCTAAGCATTACCATTGCATCAGCTGTCTTCCATTGAGTTTCCCAGGCTGCATCTAGCCCTTAAAAATGGCCCATAGAGTCTGTTAAACATCGACCAAAATCATATAAACCATTTAATGCAATATTATAGTTTAGATAATTTATACCTCATATTCCAGTTAGTTGAAACTTCGTTTGTTATACCCAGAACTTCCCCCTCATAATTCAAGCTAAACTATAGCAATTAAATTTTTCATGTTTCTTCTCTGTTCTGCTTGTTTCGGTAATAAACATGCACGATTTTCTGTATGATTTCAGATGGTACACCTCATGTTAAGATACCAGCAGATTTAGTTACCAACTGCAAAACCTTTGAGAGAAGTAAGAAAACGCCCTGAAATAGATTTGCTCTTCAGTTTGAAAAGTATTTACTCATTGAGATGCAACATCTCATTTACTGTAGTGGCCTGTGGTGACTCCCAGTGGGTGTTCGTGGCTGATAAACTTATTCCAGTAAGTCTGTGATCAAATTAGCATAAAAAGAGCAATTCCAATAATTTAGCAGACTGCTTTCTATTGTGCACAGAAGCAACAGGAGCGCTTACGTACTTGTGCAGTTCTGAAAAGAACGGCTCTGAGTCTCCCCTGAAGACCCAAGAAGTCTACAGGCTGCCAAAAACTAATAATAAAACTCAGTTACAAGAGGAAATTAAATTCACAGGCTAATGGATGTTAAAGGGATTTTCTCTAATACTGTTTGTACTGAGGAATGTGTTTTTTAATTGATTCATTCTGTGGGTATATATGTATGTATGGTTTTGCGTGTGTGTGTGTGTGTGTGTGTGTGTGTGTGTGTGTGTGTTAACTGGGGAGTGGGTGTATTGTGTATGCATGCTGGTGCACATGCATATATGTTGTGAAAGCCAGATGATGACCTCAGGGATATGCTCAGAAATACCATTTACATTTTCTTAATATAGGGTTTTATTGGCCTGGAACTCACCAATTAGGTAAGTCTATCTAAGGATCTACCTGTCTCTCTGCCTCTCCTGCACTCAGATTACTGATATAGGAATTAGGGGTTCCTTTTCTACCCATGCACCAACAATTTGGGGTGTTCTCAGATTCTTGTCCTTGACTTCAAAGAATGAAACATACAGACCAGAGTATAAGGTTCAGAAATATTTTATTTTAGCTTGAAACTTCAGGAGAAAGAAGAGAAGGGAGGCTTAAACCCAGAACCTAAGAGAAGGAATCAAGGTGGAGCTCTTGCGGGTGGGGGGGGGGAAGGGAGTTGAGAAGCCCACCTCAAGACTCAGTTCTGGGTTATGTATGGGGAGTGGCTATGAGAAAAGGACCAGGTTTACAGGTTCCTATGGACAAAGACCGGATTTTACAGCTTTTCCAGTAATCTTAGGTAAGGAGTAGAATTTCTGTTATCTAGGAAGAGTTTAAATTTAATCTAGAAATCTTTCCCAGAGGGTATGACATCCAGGTTTCTGCAGGTTTAGTGACATTTCCTGCTTTTATTCAAGGAAAAAATCATTCATGTTGGGGACTCTATTACCCCAACTGCCTAGTCAATTTCTGTCTCCTATCATAATGTTCATCATGTGGTGTGCCACATACCTGGCCTATTTATTTATTTGTGTGTGTGTGTGTGTGTGTGTGTGTGTGTGTGTCAGGGTCTCTTGTGACTGCCAATTAATGCTTGTTCAGCTTTACATGGGTGTCTGAGGAATTGAACCCAGGCTGGAAGGCTTTGAAAGCAAATTTTAACTGCTGAGCCATCTTGCCAGCCCCATGCATGGCTTTTATGTGAGTACTGGGAAATAAAGTCAGGTCCTCATGCTTGCACAGCACACATCTTACCCACTTAGTTATTTCCTCAGCCTGAGATCAAGCAGTAGTAGTTTTTGTTTTAATAAAGAAAATACACTGAAGTATTCGAAATGAATCACAGTGTCTCTGGGATAAAGCAAATCATGACTTTCAAGTAAATAAGCACTGATCATTTGATGACATC
>PVHP010032684.1:8626-20299 GCA_004024765.1 Zapus hudsonius | reverse complement strand
GAGATGGCTCAGCAGTGAAGGCACTGCCTCCAGTACCTAAGGCCCCGGGTTCAATTCCCCAGGACCCACATATGTCAGACCCACAAGGTGGTGGCTCTGGTGCTCTCTCTCTCTCTCTCTCTCTCTCTCTCTCTCTCTCTCTCTCTCTCTCTCTCTCTCTCTGCTTGGAAAAAAAAAAAAAAAAAGATTTTACCATCCTCACCCAGGGTCAGGGTCACCCTCAGAAGGGACAGCCAAAAGCTCATAATGGCCGGGCGTGGTGGCGCACACCTTTAATCCCAGCACTCAGGAAGCAGAGGTAGGAGGATCGCCGTGAGTTCGAGGCCACACATGCCATCTGGAACAGCCCACCCAGGGACACTGGAATCGGGCTGAAGGTGGGACTGGGAAAAGATGGAATCTGAGTGAGCCCCAATAATGAGTTTGGACAGGACAGTGGGAGGATAATGAAACAAGTGGGAGATGGAATTTTATTTTTAGCTTATAGACAAGTTTCTGGATGCTGAAGAAAGGAAATGTAAGAAACTACAAATTTCCATCATTAGGGGATAGTTCTGTTGACAAGTTATAATCATATGCACCTTTAAAAAGTATATTGAAAGTGATCAGTCAGGCGTGGTGGTGCACACCTTTAATCCCAGCACTCGGGAGGCAAAGGTAGGAGGATTACCATGAGTTCAAGGCCACCCTGAGACTACACAGTGAATTCCAGGTCAGCCTGAACTACAGCGAGACCCTACCTTGAAAAACCCCCCAAAAAAAGTATATTGATAGTGATGACTTGGTGCATGTGAGGCCCTGTTACAACAACTCATAACTCCAGGCTGCTTAAGCAACAGAGTTAAGTCTCATAAAGGCAGTGGTAACAGGGTCAAGGGTCCGTACAGCGGGAAAGTAAAGCAGTGAAAGTCCTGTGCAAAAGGGTGAACAACTTAGCAGAACAGACCAGCGGCATCATGCCAACCAGCTCTGAAAGCAGAAGATGGTTCTGGCAGAGATGAGTCATCTGGGAAGCAAGGATGGGCCTCCTCATCAGGTGCCTAAGGTACCTCTGCACAGCAGGGTTTCCCAACCAGAGGCCTTTACATTGCTTCAGGATGAAGACTTGAGACCAATGCATGTGAATGAAAGCACCCAACAACAACAACAGAAAAATTACTAAATAAATAAATGTATACTGATAAAGAAATTTGCCCAAAACATGTAGTTAAGTGAAAATTCCAACAGTCAAAATGTCCATATAGGGCTTCAGAGATGATTCAGTGGTTAGAGGTCCTTGCTTACAAAGCCTCACAGCCTAGGTACTATTCCCCAGTACCCACCTAAAAGCCAGATGCACAAAGTAGACCATGCATCTGGAGTTCACTTGCAGTGGCAAGAGGCCCTGACATTCCCTCTCTCCCTTCATTCCTCTCTGCTTGTAAATAAATACACTTTTTTTTTTCTTTTCGAGGTAGGGTCTCACTCTAGCTCAGGCTGGCCTCAAATTCACGGTGATTCTCCTGTCTCTGCCTCCCAAGTGCTGGGATTAAAGGTGTGTGCCACCATGTCCAGCTAAAACACTTTTTTTTAAGTGCCCATATAGAGAGAGTCATCTCTATTCTCATCTATGAGGAATCAGGCATCAGCACAGTTTCTCACACCAGACACAGCCTGTGCCAGCTGCAGTGGACCCATCCTGGTGGGGAATATCAAATGCATACAATCCTCCCAGTGGGCCTGACAATAGGCAATTTTAGAACTCATTGGCATTTCAGTCTATATGGGAGCAGCCTGACACTGAACAAAAGAAGCCTTACACTTATGTGAACAGCTTGGTTGTTTTCAATAAAGCTTTATTTACAAACATAGGAAAGTGGGCTAGACCTCATCAGCCCTGACCCCAAGATTCAACAGAAAAACAAACATACCAGTATAAACCCTATGTCGCTTATAAGCAATTCTGGGGCTGGGGTGTGACTCTGGTAGAGCACTTGCCTAGCGTGAGTGAGACCCTGGGTTCAACCACCAACACAACAAAGAAGAAACATCAGACACTACAATTCTAAGCATATACACGAGTTCTTTAAACTCACCTATTTTGGGGTGCGATGTGGGCAATGCAGCTTCTGGGAATGGGGCAATCTGACAGCTGTCCTGATAGCCTGGGTAGTGAGGTTCAGGGTGGCCGACCCTACAGGGGGGCTGCACACTGGCCTCTTGTACTACAAATTAGAAAAAGACAGACAGCCTCAACACCTGGCTAGAGATCCAGCAGATATAACTTCATATGACGACAGCTACATTCTCAAGCTACAACTGCTGTCTAAAAGTGAATGCTGAGTGCCCGAATGTGGAGTCTGAACTGATGACATGACTTGGACAGAGCTGCTGAAATAAAATTCATTACAAAGCCAGACATGGTGCACATGCCTTTCATTCCAGCATGCAGGAGGCAGAGGTAGGAGGATCGCTGTGAGTTTGAGGCCACTCAGAAACTACATAGTGAATTCCAGGTCAGACCCTCAAAATACAAAAAAAAAAAAAAAAAAAAAAAGTTAATTAAATTTAATTTTTCTGAGCTGGGAGTGTAGCTCATAGCATCTGCTCAGCACACACAAAGCCCTAGGTTCAAGCCCCAGCATTGGAAAAAGTTTTTTTTAATTTTTCTTATTTCATGTACTTTCCTAAAATGGCTCTTAAAATATTTACAACTATACATGCCTGGAGTTCTGTCTCTATTGGCCGGTCCCAGCCAGAAAGTGTCAACAAGCAGTAGGTACCTTAAGCTCTGTGGATCCTATGTGTCTGTCACTAGTGATCAATTCCTGCACCCATCTGGTTCATCCCCACCTGACACTCACATGGCTCCCACCAAGATTTGGCTCTGCTCAAGACCCTCCCTAAGGTGCCAGGCAGCAGACCAGGCCCAACTTGCCTGCAGAGACTCATTGCAAGGGTTGTAGACTTATCAAGCAGATGTTGAGACCACTCACCTGTAGCTCCTGCAAAGACGTCACCCTGGGCTGGGCTCTCAGATATGACAGCAGTGGCCTCTACAGTGGACGCCCTGTCAAAAGTCAGTGCCCCAGAGGTAGTGATCTGTCCTGAGGGTGTCACAGTGACTGGAAAGGCAGAAAGGGATTTTATGCATGGCCAGGCCAAGCTCTGGACCCTGAGCATGCACTGCTCCTTGTGAGGAGCTGGGAAAAAATGGGCTCAGTGACATATACCACACATAGTATATAACACCAGGAAGCCAGAGATCTTGGTGCCTGAGAGGGAGAGACAGGTAGAAAACAGGCCTCTGGCCCCCAAATGCAGAGTGACTATGGGCCAGCAACTCTTCTCCCCAGGCAGAAATAAAATTTTAAATAATGTTAAAAATATTTTGAATTAAAGGAAAGAACTTTCATTGTCAGATTCTTCAGAAATGAGAATCCCTCAGTGGGGTGAAGGCAGAGTACAGGAGCCATGCCCTACCAGCACATCTGAGCACTGTGTGTGGGGACTCACAGGTGGTGGCCGCCGTGGCGGGAAGCAGCGTGATGTTCTTGGGGGAGTCTTTCTTAACTGGAGTTGTGGGCAGCTCATTCTCCTTCTTCCGCCTCTTATAAGGAACGAAGAGCCTGACAGGACCACTCTGGGGGGAGGGGGGAAGGCAAAGTTGACCAAGGGCAATGCTTGAGGGATGAGTAGTGTTTACTTCCTACTCCTTATCACATCTTTATTACAGTGTAATAAAGCTGAGTGTAGTGGGCCTTCAATCCCAGCAGAGGTAGGAGGATCATTGTGAGTTCAAGGCCAGCCTGGGACTAAAGAGAGTTCCGGGTCAACCTGGGCTAGAGTGAGACCCTACCTTGGGGGGAAAATGTGTATGAGTAATGCAGAGAGCAGAAGTCCATGGGAACCCTCAAATGGCAGAGAAGACATTTCAACAGGAGCAGAGGAACAACCCTGCTGCTAAACAAGAAAACACCAACACCTGCAGCCTTGGGAGTACCTAAGAAAGGAAGTGGGACCAAGTGAAGGGGAACAAGAAAAACCACAGGCTGAAACGAGACTGCTTCTGAGTGAGGGAGGCACAGGAAGCTCGGTGCAGTGGCACATGCCTATAATCCCAGCACCTGGGAGATTGAAGCAGGATGATTGTCACATGTACACGGCCAACCTGTGCTAAAATAGGAGACTTTGTCTCTAAAAACCAAACAAACACAACCCAGACACCTAGGGATATATAGCTGAGTAAGTACCTGTCTAGCATGTTTGAGACCCTAGGTACAATCCCGGTGTAACACACACACACACACACACACACACACACACACACACACACACACACACACGAATGAAGAAAACAGTAGGAAGACACAGAAGCCAGGTGTGGTGGCACACGCCTTTAATCCTGGCACTTGGGATCCACCCTGAGACTACATAGTGAATTCCAGGTCAGCCTGGGCTAGAGTGAGACTCTACTGTGAGAGTTTAAAAGTGAGACCCCAAACAAGGTTGCCAAGCTCCTCCTTAACTCCTCCCCAGTCAGAGCTTGCTTCTATTAAGCTTGTCTTGCTTCTTAATAGGTTAAAAAATGGTATTGTTAATTCTTATTTCTTAAACATATATGTACTTTGGGGCTGGAGAGATGGCTCAGCAGTTAAGGCACTTGCCTCCAGTGCCTAAGGCCCCTGGTTCAATTCCCCAGTACCCACATAAGCCAGACCCACAAGGTGGTGGCCCTGGTGCGCTCTCTCTCTCTCTCTCTCTCTCTCTCTCTCTCTCCATATATATGTGTATGTGTGTGTGTGTGTGTGTGTGTGTGTGTCTGCAATGAATAAAATAAAAACATATGTACTTCTTCTGGTGCCTTTATTTTTTTAAAACATGTATGTACTTTCTGGTGCTTTTTTTCCCCAAAATTCACACCCCAGTACCCTAACAGCAGTTAGGGTTATTTCTTCAGGGGGGGATTGTGAGGGTCAGGTGTCTGCAGGGACCACCCCTCCCCTTCTAGCCCCTCCCCTTGAATGGGAGGTGTCTAGTTAGAGCTACAACCTAGATGCTAAAACTGATTGGTCAGATAAAAAATAAACAAAAAAAGACACACAAAGTGCGGCAGGCCCAGATAACTAGACCCCTCCACTAAACCCTCTAGGGACAGGTCCTCTCTCTAACATAGATAGGCATGGAACCAGAATTGCCTTCACAACCTGTCAGTGGGATACTCAAGCCACACAGACTTACAGGACCAGTTTTGATTTTTTTGACTTCTTCCTGGGGACCCTGGCAAGGTGCTGTCATTCCTCCCTTCAGTCTTTAGGTAGCTCCTTCAAGCACTGAGATATACCTGCAGCACTTGGGCCTTTCTGGGCAACAGCTGCTACCTGCCACTGTGCTATGTGATGCACACTTACTGATCCTCAACATGTCTTAGTTTGGCTATCAATCAGAACTTACAGGTGACACGCTGTAGGAGCAGTGGGTACTGACACCCCCTAGCCCCAGCTTCTTGCTGTTGTCTTATTCATTGGAGGCTATGCAGTCTGGGTGAAGGGTATTAACTTGCAGGGTGCAGTGGCTCCTGAGGGTCCAGCTTGGGTGTGCAGTTGACTCAGATACAGTGGGGCTCTGGCTGGGGCTAGCTGTCCTTGGCCTCTCTGTTGATAAAGCTTCGATAAGGCTCCAGGCTTCCCAAAAGTGTCTGAGGTATAAGCTCAGGCTCTCTGAAGGCAAACCTCTGAATCCTGCTCTGGCTCCAAGCCCTCAACTACCATTTCTTGACTCTCCCACACACTAGCTGACGAAAGGCAGCATCTAGTTCTGA
The DNA here is from genome assembly GCA_004024765.1 of Zapus hudsonius. NCBI lineage: Eukaryota > Metazoa > Chordata > Mammalia > Rodentia > Dipodidae > Zapus > Zapus hudsonius. Next base: position 14,499 of record PVHP010032684.1, on the reverse strand, counting down.
TAGAGCTGCTCATCTCCCCATGGCTCCGAAGAATGCCCTTGGGTTAGGATAGTCTCTCCCATGGTCAGCAGTGCAATGAGGGAAGGGTCTGGCCCTGACACTTGCCGGGAATTTACTAGAGCTAGGGGAGTGAGCAAGGCCATGCACTGCCCCTACCATGAGGCACCCCTTGACTTGCTGCTGAGGGTGAAGTACACAGTGGAGGCTACTTTAGGGTGAGCTGGGGCCAGGGGAAGATGGAAGGAGAGGTATCTGGCCTGGCCTTTTTTTTTTTTTTTTTTTTTTGGTTTTTCGAGATAGGGTCTCACTCTAGCCCAGGCTGACCTGGAATTCACTATGTAGTCTCAGGGTGGCCTTGAACTCACGGCAATCCTTCTACCTCTGCCTCCCGAGTGCTGGGATTAAAGGTGTGCGCCACCACCCCCGGCTTCTGGCCTCGCCTTTTACGGCTCTTCTTTCATTCAGACTCTGTGCTTTTCTTGGGTGTTTCCTGGCCTGTGGGATGCCCTGAACAATATCCAGATACAGTACCTGCCTTCCATAATTTTTACCAGTTACTTCACTGGGGAACAGATTGAAGGAGTGCCCTATTCTCCCTAAATTTAAGCCAAAAGCTTCAAATTTGATGAAGCCCCATTTACTAAGTCTGTGGTTAAGGGCTGTGCTCTTGGTACCATGCCTCAGAAACCCTAGGTCTACTCCTAGGTCATGACAGAACAATGTGCTTCATTCTAAGAGTCTCGGCTTTCCCTTTTTTCTTTCTTTTTATTTATTTGCAGGAGTGTTTATGTATGGGCAGACCAGGGTCTCTTGTCACTACAAACAAATGCCCATCCAGCTTTACATGGGTGGAGAACTGAACCTGGTCTGTTGGGCTTTGCAAGCAAGCACCTTTAACTGCTAAGCCATCTCCCCAGCCCCACCCTTTGTGGAGGTCTCACTTTAGCCCAGGCTGACTTGGAACTCACTCTGTAGCTCAGGCTGGCTATGAAATCACAGTGATCCTCCAACCTTAGTCTCCTACACAGCTGTTTTATCCAGAATGCAGTCTGGGTCAGAGATCATTCCTCACCTAGGACTTGCCGGAAACTGTCCAGGTCATCAGTTAGAGTCTCTGGTCAGTGTTTGAGATGTCCCAGGTCTCTCCTGCCAACACCATACTATCCTTACAACCCTGGGATGTGAGCTTGCCAACTTGAGATTTTTTTTGGGGGGGTGGGAGGTAGGGTTTTACTCTAGCCAAAGCTGGCTTGAAATTTACTATGTAGTCTTAGGGTGGCCCTCAAACTCATAGTGATCCTTCTACTCTGCTTCCTGAGTGCTGGGATTAAAGGCATGCACCACCATGCCTGGCAAGATTTCTTTTTCTTTTCTTTTCTTTTTTTTTTTTTGAGATTTCTTTTTTTAAAACCATCTTAACTTTTTGTTTCACTATCCTCTCCAGAGAAACTTTAGAATCAGTCTGTGCCCACAAAGAATCTACTGTAATGCTGACAGTAACTGTGCCAAACCCACAGGTCACTTTGGGGAGGTTAACCTCTTCACTATGCCAAGTCTACTACTGATCCATGGACATGGATCTTAAAGTAGAGAAGTTGTCACTGACTCCTTTGATCAGCACTTTCTAGACACAAATCCCTATGTGTGGTATTCAACTTACACCTAGACGATTCCCTGGTTTGCAGTGACTGATTCCACTGTGCACCCTAAACCTGCTGTTGGACTGCTGCCCTCTTGCTCCTCACAATCTCTGACACTCTCATCTGTTTACACACATACACATATACACACATAACCATACATATACATAAACATACATATATATGGACATATAAATTTGGAGCAGGGAAAGAGAGAGAAGAGGGGAGAGGGGAGAGGGGAGAGAGGAGAGAGAAGAGGGGAGAGAGAAGAGGGGAGAGAAAAGAGGGGAGAGGGAGAGAGAAGAGGGAGAGGGAGAGGGAGAGAGGGGGGAGAGAGGGGGGGAGAGAGAGAGGGAGAGAGAGAGGGAGAGAGAGAGGGAGAGAGAGAGGGAGAGAGAGAGGGAGAGAGAGAGGGAGAGATACGAAGGCCCACTAGGGCCTCCTGCTGCTGTAGACAAACTATAGATGCATGTGTCACTTTGTGATTTTGGATTTATGAGGAATTGAACCTGGCCCAGAAGGCTTTGCAAGCAAGTACTTTTAACCACTGGGCCATCTCTCCAGCCCAATTTTTAAAAATTAATTTACTTATCTGAGAGAGGGAGGTAGAAAAAGAGAAAGAGGGCCTCTTGCTGTTGTAAACAAATTCTAGGTGTGTTACTCTGTGTATCTAGTTTTATGTGGGAACTGAGGAATTGAACCCTGGCCAGTTGACTTTTCAGAATCAAGCACCTTTAGCTGGGCGTGGTGGCACACGCCTTTACTCCCAGCACTGGGGAGGCAGAGGTAGGAGGATCGCCGTGAGTTCGAGGCCACCCTGAGACTACATAGTGAATTCCAGGTCAGCCTGGGCTAGAGTGAGACCCTACCTCGAAAAACCAAAAAAAAAAAAAATAATAATAATCAAGCACCTTTAACTGCTGAGCCATCTCCCCAGGCCCCAGTTTATCCTAAATTCTTAATTTCTTCAGAAAGAAACAAAATCTTTGTCACTGGTTTTGCTAAATGTTACTGTGTAGCTTTCGAAAGTGATACCTCTTGGGAGGCTGAAGTAGAGAGTCACTGTGAGTTTGAGGCCACCCTGAGACTACTTAGTGAATTCCAGGTCAGCATGGGCTAGAGCGAGACCCTACCTTGAAAAACTAAAAAAATAATTAATTAAAAAATACACACACACACACACACACACGACTTTTAAGCCTAGTGTGGTGACCCAGTACTAGGGAGGCTGAGGTAAGAGGACTGCAAGGTCAGCCTGAGCTAGAGTGAGACCTTGCCTCAAAAATATTATTTGCTAGGAGTGGTAGCTCATGCCTTTGATAACTCAGGAGGCAGAGGTAGGATTGCCATGAGTTTGAGGCTACCCTGAGACTACATAGTGAATTCCATGTCATCCTGGGCTAAAGTGAGATCCTACCTGGAACAAAACAAAATAAATAAATAAAAATAAAAAAACTAAGCCGGGTGTGGTGGCACACACCTTTAATTCCAGCACTGGGGAGGCAGAGGTAGGAGAATCACCATGAGTTTGAGGCCACCCTGAAACTACATAGTGAATTCCAGGTCAGCCTAGACTAGAGACCCTACCTTGAAAAAAAAAAAAACAAAAAACTGAGTGTGGCCATGTACATCTCCAGCAACCTCAGCACTGAGGAGGACAGAGACACAGAGACAAGATGATTTCTAGGGATCTTTGGTCAGCCAGTCTAGAAGAAAAACAGTGAGGACCAGGTTCAGGGAGAGACTCTTTCTCAAGGAAATAAGGCAGAAAGCAGAAAAGTGATAAAGACACCCAAAGTCTTTCTCACATGTGCATAGGGTGCATACATCTGCATAAATATGAATGCACATATACACACATATACCACATACTACACACACACACTCCAAAAATAAATGAATAAGAGGGACAGAGCCTCCTCAAGCAGAGGGGGAGGGGGAGCAAGGGTCAGGTGCCAGTGTATATCTCTCAGCACCTAGTAACTTACCAGGGTCATGTCATCACAGCAGGCAGCACAGGTGCATGAGGCAGCATGAGGGTTCAGAATCCCATCCTGAAATATAGAAGGTGCCTGTTGCAGTCAGCTTTCTAGTTGCTGCGCAGAAAGAACCCAAACAAAAGTGGCTTGTAAAGGAATGGGTTTATTTGGCTTATGGACTCGAGGGGAGACTCCATTCTGGCAGGGAAAACGATGGCATGAGCAGAGGGCTGGACATCACCTCTGCCACAGCACTGCAAACAGCGGCAGGAAGTTGTGCCAGACACTGGCAAGGGGAAGCTGGCTTATAACCCCCATAAGCCTACCCCCAACAACACAGCTCTAATGAGGTTCTAATTCCCAAATTGCCATCAGCTGAGGATCGATCTATCAGAACATATTCATTTGTTTGTGGGGAACACCTGTATCAAACCATGACAGTCCGCCCCTGGCCCCCACAAACTAATAATCATATGATGTAAATACAATGTGTTCAACTCAACTCTTAAGTCCCCACAGCTTTCAATTGAGCCATAATACCAAAAATAAACCCGTAATGGCACAGAACATTCACAATGCAAAACATGAGGTACAGCAAAAACAGATTGACCAATACAAGATTTAAAACAAACAGGGCACCATCAATCTCTCTAACTCCAAGCTCAATGATTCTAACCAATAACACAAGTCTCTTGGAGATTCAATTCCGCCCCTCCAGCTTGACTACTCACAGTGTGGGAAAACGTCATCCGGTGCTGGCAGCTCGCCTTGGCACCCATCCATAGTCCTGGAATTCTTTGGGTCTCCATTGCAACCCACAGTTCATCCTCATGGCTCCATCGGGTTCCATGCAGGCAACCTTGCACACCTGCTTCACACACCGATGGCCATTTTTTCAAAAACAAAACTGTTGCAAATCCAATGACCCTCTCTTTCTAACCAATCTCCATTCCACAGAACCAGGTGGGCTACCAACTTGTTAATCCAGGGGGGATCAAAGCATTCAGGCCCCTTACTTCAAAGATTCCACATTCTTCCTGTTGTTCTAATGCAGACCAGCTGGCCCAATCTCAGTGGTTGTAATCTCTCAAACAATTGCAGGTGAACGGGCAGAAATTTCGACCCAAAGATCTTTCTTTCTGTGCCATCTCCTTCTGCTCACACCAGTCCATCTTTATGTAAAACAACTCTGCACAGGTTTCCAGGACACAGGCAGGCAGAATGCAGCAAGCCTCGCACGCAAACTGCTTCTGGCACAGTCCTGACAAAGTTCTTTCTCACCCTCGTAAGCCAAACCTCACAGTCCATAGTTCTCATTACATTCAGGTCTTTAAACTCTGACCAGAATGATCCAATATACTGCACTTACAGCACTGCAAGGCACCTCTTAGGACAAGCTTTCCAATCTGTCCACATTCCTTCTGCAGATCACTTTCAAAAGCCCAAAGCCACTAGATCAGGGTTCTAGCAGCAACAGATGACCCCACGTCCTGGTACCAAAACTGTTGTGGTCAGCATTCTAGTTGCTGCGCAGAAAGAACCCAAACAAAAGTGGCTTGTAGAGGAATGGGTTTATTTGGCTTACGGACTCGAGGGGGGACTCCATTCTGGCAGGGAAAACGATGGCATGAGCAGAGGGCTGGACATCACCTCTGCCACAGCACTGCAAACAGCGGCAGGAAGTTGTGCCAAACACTGGCAAGGGGAAGCTGGCTTATAACCCCCATAAGCCCACCCCCAACAACACAGCTCTAAGGAGGTTCTAATTCCCAAATTGCCATCAGCTGAGGATCGATCTATCAGAACACATTCATTTGTTTGATACAGGGGACACCTGTATCAAACCATGACATTGCCCCAACACATTAGAGAGCTCACCCCATAGCCATTTAGTACTGGATCGCAATTAGTTTCACAACATATCCACCACATATAAAGACAAAAATCTGAACAGAAATACTTCCTGTCTTCACCATGCCCTTATTTTCAGGGGGCTCTGCTCTTTCACAGGGGTGAAAGATTCCATAGGTTATTGTACCAGCCACACCCAGGAGCTGGCCTGGCACGAGGGTCAGGAGTTCTCTCTCTTTATAAGAAAACTGGAGTAGCAGGGCATGATGGCACACACCTTTAGTTCCAGCACTCGGGAGGCAGAGGTAGGAAGATCATCTTGAGTTTGAGACCACCCTGAGACTACATAGTGAATTCCAGGTCAGCCTGGGCTACAGTGAGACCCTACCTTGAAAAACAAAAC
>PVHP010032683.1:0-20303 GCA_004024765.1 Zapus hudsonius | reverse complement strand
GACTGAGTTTGATGTGGGATGATGCACAGAGTGGAGGTAGCAACTCAGTGGAACTTTTCCTCATGGAATTTTAAGATGTCCTTTGAATGAGGACTATCATGGTGGGCAGATATTTCGATTAGAGTATTTCTTCTCATGATCTTATTGTAAAGACCACGGGGTAGGGGGTCAAAACCATAATGCAAATAATAAATGAAACAAGGGTCTTTATTTTTATTAATTATGAACTTTATTGTATAAATAGATTGTATATTGGCCAAATTCCCCTCATGTTATTATTGTCTTATATTCCCTCCCCCTCCCCCCAATAACCTCCTCCTCACCACAACCAAGTTTGTTTGTAATTTCCAGACATGGAAATCAAATGGCAAAAGAATAAACACAGGGCTGGAGAGATGGCTCAGCGGTTAAGGCACTTGCCTCCAGTGCCTAAGGCCCCGGGTTCAATTCCCCAGGACCCACATAGTACCCACATAGTACCCACATAAGCCAGACCCTGGTGCATTCTCTCTCTCTCTCTCGCTCTATCTATCTATCTCTCTGCTTGAAAATTGAATAAATAAAATATTAAAAAAGGAAGCCAGACACAAAGGGTTAGATATTGTTTTTTAAAAGAATAAACACAAAGGAAGATATAGAAATATCCATCACTGACATTCACCTTAAACTCGAAGCTTTCTTTTCTATAGAAGCTAAACAATACATATAGACTTTTCTGGAGATGCCGAGGGTGTTAAAAATAATGCTAAACACGAAAAACCTTACAATCATAACAGATATTTTAAAAACCACAAGAAGACACGCTGCTAAAGCATGTGACAATAAGTTAATAAGTCCATAACTGACAATTAAAAATATTTTTAGTTCTTTAAGAGAAAGAGGCACAGAAAGAGGCAGAGAGAGGGCCTCCTGCCACTGCAAACGATCTCAAGATGCATGCACCACTTAGTGCATCTGGAATTATGTGGGTTCTAGGAAATTCAACCAGGACCAGCAGCCTTTGTGAACGAACACTTTTAAGCATTGAGCCATTTTCCCAGGCTAAGACTGACTTTTTTTTTAGGAAAAAAATTCAATTGACTTAGATTGCCAAAACAAAAAACAAAAAACAAAAAAAAACAAAACAAAAAACCTCCCAAAAACAAAAACAAAAAAATAAACTTGAAAAAGCCAGTAAACCGTGAAGGAATTGATGTTCAGAATCTGAAGGCCTGGCCCAGAGTTCGCTCCAGGTGTGAGACCTCACCCGAGCAGGTACAGATGTTTACAGGCACCCCGGTGCACAGGGTCTAATGTTTAGCTGCCACATTGAAATTCTTAATTTTTTAAAATACAGAGCCCCACATTTTCATTTTGTACCGGACACTTCCGATGATAGAGCTTGTCCTGTCTCTGCCTGAATAGTTTTTTTGTTTGTTTTTTCAATTTTTGGAGGTAGGGCCTCGCTCTAGCTCAGGCTGACTTGGAATTCACTTTGTAGTCTCAGGCTGGCCTCAAACTCACAGCAATCTGCCTCCCTCTGTCTCCTGAGTGCTAGGACTAAAGGCGTATGCCACCACACTCAGCTGAATAGTTTTTTTTTAATTATTTTAATTTATTTGCATGGGGGGTGGAATGGCAGGGTCTCTTGTTGCTGCAAACGAATGCCTGACTGGTTTAATGTGGGTAGCTGGGGAAGTGAATCCGGTCTCCCAAGCTTTCTAAGCAAGTTCTGAGCCATCTCCCCTGTCCCCAGGTTGGTTTTTTTTTTTTTAATCATATAGGCCCAGGTCACACTCCATCACAGCATGTCAGACCTAGTGGCGGGAGATTGAAACAGTACTGGTCACATTCAGCCCAGAATAATGAATGTTCAGGCTTGAATAATTTTACAGGTGAAATTTACCATCAAAGTACAGATAATTCAAAACTTCTCTGAAAATAGGAAATGAAGGTAAACTTCCAAGATCCCTTGATTAAAGTCACCTTGAAATTTGTAGCTCAAATGTGATTTCTTAAGATCTGCCAGAAGAGAATAGTTACTGTAGTCATTTATTACCTAAGAAGTTTGATCTTGGCTTTTACAATTGGACTGTTCACTGCTCATGCCAAGTTATTTTCTAATTTTGCTTTCTCTGGTTCCAACAAACAAGGAACATGCTGCATAAGCTTTTCCTGGGTTCATCCTGGGTTACTTGATGAGTTAACTATTGCAAGCTCTTCCGGCACTTGTGGGCTTTTAAAGTCTTAATATGAAAGTTGTTCCAGGTCACTTGCTAGTGAACCTTGGAAAGCTTTGACAAATTGACTTCATGTTTGGCCAGTAGGACTCTGCATGATTTTCCGGAAGCTCGAAGAAAAGAAAAAAAAAAGATGGAATTCATGTTGGGAATCTCATAAGCACTTGAGTTTAATTCTTTTTCCATAGCTCTGGTCCAGCCAACAGTTCCCTCTTGGTCACAACCTTCCCGTGTGATTTTAGTTGTTCATTTGAATTTATAATTTGCTTCTGTGATTTTTACAAAAAAACGAAACTCACTTCTAGCTTCTCAGAAGTACCCACACCTCTCCTATTCATGTCCATGTTTTCTGCCTTGATTTCATTTTCCCATTTTCAGTGAGAAGTAAGGCAACCTTTTTGTTGATCTCTGCTTCCTTGAGACAGAGTCTCTCACTGAGCTCAGAGCTGCTGTTTTCAGTCAGAATGGCTGACCAGCAACCACCAGGGGTTCTCCTGTCTGTCCCCCTCAGGACCTGGGTCGTGGGTGCCAGGGATTGTCCTCATGCTGTCATGGCAAGTCCTCTTACCTACTGAGCCATTTTCCAGCCCCGAGATGTCTCTTAGATGAGATTTTCTTAATTTCTGAAATTGAAAGTATTCAAGGTACTTAAGAGCAATGATCTATGAGAATTGACTGTAATTTAGGGACTGAAAAACAACACTAGAGCCAGCCCCAGGTGAAGACCAGGAGGAATCTCTACTTTTCGTAATAGGAAGGATGGAATTTCTAAGGAGGAATCAAAAAAATTCCCAAATCTCTCATATCCTGAGACTTGACTGTTTAACAAGAATGTGCAGTCTGTCAAAAAAACAAGTGTTTGGTCCGTACATGGTGGAGCACGCTTTTAGTACCAGCACTCCAGAGGCAGAGGTAGGAGGATAACTGTGAGGTCAAGGCCATGTTGAGATTACATAGTGAATTCCAGGTCAGCCTGGGCTAGAGAGAGACCCTACCTTGAAAAATTGAAAAAACAAAACAACAACAACAACAACAAAAAACAACAAAAAACCCAAGTGTTTGGAAGCCAACTGTGGAATTGCATTCCTGTCATCTTAACACATGAGAGGCTGAGGCAGGAGGACCACAAGCTCCAGGTAAGCCTAGGCTACCTAGCGAACCCCTGTCTCAAAATGAACAATCTAAGGGTTTGGCAGGTGTCATGGTTTAATCCAGGTGTCCCCATGAACAACTGAATGTGTTCTGATAGATCGATCCTCAGCTGATGGCAGTTTGGGTTTTACAACCTCGATGAAGCTGTGTTGTTGGGGGCGGGTTTATGGGGTTATAAGCCAGCTTCCCCTTGCCAGTGTTTGGCACACCTTCCTGATATTGTTTGCAGTGCTGTGGTGGAGGTGATGTCCACCCTCTGCTCATGCCATCGTTTTCCCTGCCAGGATGGAGTCTCCCCTCGAGTCCGTAAACCAAATAAACCCATTCCTCTACAAGCTGCTTTTGCTTGTGTTCTTTCTGCGCAACAACTAGAATGCTGACTACAACAACAGGTATATGTTAGACCGAGTAATGTATATACAGTACTCATTCTGGTCACTGACCAGGACCTTTTGGCCATTCCTCTTGGCTAGGAAGCTGCCCACTGGTCCTTGCTGTGGGAGTCTCCTGATAGAACACCATGCCTCCTCAAGGCCCGCAGGGGGTGCCACAGTCTACGGCACAATCACCAAGCATATCCCATTGCCTTTGACATCTACTGGTTAGAAGTAAGTCACAAGCCCTGTCCCCACTTAAGAAAATGGTTTTAACACAAAGATGAAGAGGTCACCAACCCTCTAACACTGAAATTAGGGACCGAAGTTAAGGTGCTTGCCTGCAAAGCCTAACCACCCAGGTTCCCATGTCAAACCGGACACAGAAAATGGCACATTCATTTGGAGTTCATTTGCAGGGGCAAAAAGTCCCTGACTCTCTCTTTTCCTTCCTCTCTCTCTTTATCTATCTGTCTTTTTCTATCTCTCTTAATAAATAAAAATAAGTTTTAATAAAAACTGAAAATTAATAATAACACCAGAAATGCAAAACAAAACAAAAGCAGTACTGTTGGGTTGAGGATATGCCTCAATGTGCAGAAGTGCTTGCTGAGCAAGCATGAAGGTCTGGGAGGGCCTGAGAGAAACTGAGTTGGGTTCCTGGCACCCACATGAAGAAAACGCTGGTCCTGGTCACGCATGTCTGTAACTCCAGTCCTGTGGGTGGCAGAGACCAGAGAATTACTGGGGCTCACTGGCTGAAAATGGCCACTTTGGGCTGAGTAGGGGACAACCTCAGGGAAACACAGCGATGTTCTATAGAAGATGACAGCCAACATTCTCTGGCCTCTGCATGCACGTGCATGGGATGTGTGCATTCGCTTGCATATGCACATGCCACAAACATACTACACGGTGTACCAGACATGCTCAACCACATGTGCCAAAACATGAGGACCACTGTTACCAAATTGTCAAATGAACGTAGCCAGGAATGAGAGTTGCTTTTGGTCATGGTTGGATCCAGGTGTCCCCCACAAACAAATGAATGTGTTCTAAATTCTCGATCCCCAGCTGATGGTAGTTGGGGAATTAGAACCTCGGTGGAGCTGTGTTGTTGGGGGGCAGGCTTATGGGGTTACTGCCAGCTTCCCCTTGCCAGTGTTTGGCACACCTTCCTGCCACTGTTTGCAGTGCTGTGGCGGAGGTGATGTCCACCCTCTGCTCATGCCATCGTTTTCCCTGCCAGGATGGAGTCTCCCCTCGAGTCCGTAAGCCTAATGAACCCACAAGCCGCTTTGCTTGGGTTCTTTCTGCGCAGCAACAGAGTTAGTTGACTGCAACACTTGTCTACCTCTAAACTCCCCAGAACATAACTCATGAGTGACCCATATTCACTCTCGGTGAAATGCTTAGTGTCACACACTTCCTAGGACGCATGCTCACACCATATCTACAAGTTTGATACCGAGTGCATTGGGTCCTGAGCGAGTGAACTTAAACCACGTGCTGACTCTCTCTTCAGTATTTCTGGCAGATAATGTCTTGATCATGACCTTCTTCTATCTTGCTCCGCCTGGACTCCACTTCATGGTGCTTTCCAGGGCTGTTTCAGGCAGCTGTCACTGATTAACTGATGTTGATATGGATTAGTTTTTTTTCTCATTTCTATGACAAAGTACCTACCTGTCATGGTTTGATGCAGGTGTCCCCCACAAACAATTGAATGTGTTCTGATAGATCGATCCTCAGCTGATGGCAGTTTGGGTTTTACAACCTCGATGAAGCTGTGTTGTTGGGGGTGGGCTTATGGGGTTATAAGCCAGCTTCCCCTTGCCAGAGTTTGACACACCTTCCTGATATTGTTTGCAGTGCTGTGGCAGAGGTGATGTCCAGCCCTCTGCTCATGCCATCGTTTTCCCTGCCAAAATGGAGTCTCCCCTCGAGTCCGTAAGCCAAATAAACCCATTCCTCTACAAGCCGCTTTTGTTTGGGTTCTTTCTGCGCAGCAACTAGAAAGCTGACTGCAACACTACCAAAAGCAACCAAAGGAAGAAAAGTTTATTTTGGCTCATGGTTTGAGGATACCGTGGATCATGGTGGGGTGAGGGCGTGAGGCCATTGGCCACACAGCCTTTGTAGTTGGGAAGCAGAGAGCCATGACCACTAATGCTCAGCTCCTTTCTGTTCTATCCGGGACCCCAGCTCATACGATGGCGATGCTGCCACTCACATCCAGGATACCACTTCCCTCCTCAGTTACACTTTTCTGGAAACACATGACTAGACACACCTGGAGATGTGCTTTCCACGATGATTCCAAATGCTGTCAAGTTGACAATGATGATTATCCATCACCTGACACAAACCTGAAGGCATCTCCAGCCTCCGGTAGCCCTCATGTGGGGTTAAGAAATCCTGGCAAATAACGGAAGACATCACCGATAAATGAACAGAAAAGGGAAATTAACTTATCAAAAGGAAAACCAATACACATAAAAACAGTTCATTTATTTTTCAAGGGTGAAGAACCGACTCTTGGCTTCACTTTGGTTTTGTCATCCTGGTCTCTTGCTCCACCCCACACCCTCCCTCACCTCACCTTTCTGTCCTACAAATATAAAAAGCTTCCTGTGCTTTTTAATTTTTTTAATCACCATGGCCAAACAAGTTTGGTAGGGGAAGAGTTCTCCTGTGCAAATCTAGGTCACTTGAAAGCACTTGTACTTGGGAGCAGAGGTGCTAAACACGGCCCAGGCCCAAGGTGACTAAGAGTTCTGGAAACACCGTGTTACTGATAGGGGAGGTTTGGCAGGATGATGGAACAACCCTGGAGCAGCCGTGAGGTTCTGCCATGGAGGTCAAGGTCTAGCCTGGGAGATTAGAGAGAGGGTAATAGGTCAAATCATAAGGGGAGCCTTGGTGTTCAGCCAGCAGGATTCTCCTAACTATATACTGATAACCATTGACTTGTTTAGATACCTAAGTACCACGGAGTGCGGGAAAATGAGTGAGGGCTGTAGAGCCCAGAGTTTAAGCCCAAGGTTTCTGCTTATTACATGTCTCATGAGCAAGGCCTATTCAAAACACGGAGATCTCCAGTTTCTTAGCAAGGCTGTGTGAGGAGTTGTTAAGCCAAGATATAGGCATGAGTTGTACCTTTGAATTGATGGGACAAAACACCTGACCAGAAGCAGCTGATGGGAGGAAAGGATTTATTATGGCTCACAGTCTTGAAGGGAAGCTTCATGATGGCAGAGGGAAGTGTGGCATGAGCAGAAGCTGGACATCACCTCTGCCACAGCAGGTGGAAAATAGCAGCCAGGAAGTGAGCCACACTCTGGTAAGGGGGAGCTGGGCTATAGAATTCCAAAGCCCACCCCCACAACTCACCTCCTCCAGCAGGGTTCCATCTCCAGAACTGTAATCAGCTGGGGACCAAGCACAGGAGTTTATGGGGGCTGCTGATTCAAAACACCACAGAAGGCTCTAGAACATTAGAAGATGCTTAATAAATGTCAGTTAACTGCTGGTAGTGGGGACTGGGGGAGGGGAACAAAGCTCTCATCTGAAAGGGAACAAAAGATATTTATTTATTCTGGAGCCAAATATGAGGGATCATGGCCTGGGAACATAGATTTAGGTTACCCCAAATTCCATGATGTGAATCCCCCATTCAATCCCCCTGAATTGGAATCTTGGGTTCTCTACATACCACTTGGGTTTCCCAAGTGTATCACTGAGCTTCTTTGTGTGTTTCTACGGGTGTGAAACTACTGGATGGGGGTGGTGGTGAGGAACTGTGGATTCATCCTTAGCAAGTGCTCAGAGGAGCCCTGTTAGGCAGGATAGTCTATAACTATTGATTACTACTATCTTCACCATTATAACTGTGTTGAGTGTCCACTGTAGGTGATCTCAGAGAGGTGAGGGGCAGCAAGTACTGTCCCTGCTTTAACTTGACCCCTGTCAGCTTTTGCCCATCTGCGGGACCTTCTCTGGTCTGTCTGCTCTGCTCCTAGTGGCCAGCACCTGTCACGTCCTTAAGGGAAATCCTGTGACTGATCTTATCATTGTAACAGAACCGGTTACAGTTACAGGTGATTAGCCTCACAGGTGCTTCCATTATCCTCAGTCTACTCTAAACAGCTAAACTTACCTGGAAGTACATCCCTTTGAGAGAGAACCTAAATGGCCAGACTACGGAAGTGCCACTCATTCCCTGGTCACTTTCTCTCAGGTCTTTTGAAATGAGTCTTTATTCCAGGGTCAGCCTCCACGGAATGGAGGTCATTGAGAAAGACTTCCTCCATGAAGCCAGAGCTGCGTTCTGCATGATGTGTGGGAGAGCACAGGTAGAGTTCCAGGAGGAAGAGAGCAGGAGGAAGGGCTGCAGGCAGTGTGCTCATGGGAGAACCACGTTGAGGGAAAGGAGGAGGATGGCCGAAGGCAGTGTGGCCAGAGTTCAGAAGTACCGAGTATTTATGATGTGATGTGGGCTGAGGTCTCTGGTTGGTGGGTCCTCACCTTATTATGTATGGAAGTCCAGCTTACAGAACTAGATCTGTAGTAGAGTGTGAGAAGCCACAATGAAAGAATAAGAAAGGGTTGGGGTTGGGATTTGGAAAGACTTAGGCACCATGGTACATACCTAAAATCCCAGTATTTAGAAGGCCTGAGAATCAGGAGTTCACGGTGAGCATCAGATACATGAGTTTGAGGCCAGCCTGGGCAATTTGAGACCCTATCTCAGAAAGAAAGAAAAGCAAAAGAAAGGAAAAGATCAGTGAGGCCATCGTGGAAATGAACAATGGGGGAGGGGAAGCAAGAGTTGATGGTGAGAGGCTGGGAGTTATTACAGTGGTCTAGACAGGATTTAGGGCCATGGCCAGCAGGATGGAGATAGTAGTTATGATGGTTTGAATGTAAAATGTCCCCTTAGAACACTTGGTCCACAGTGGGTGGTGTCCTTTGGGGAGGTGGAGTCCAGTTGGGGGACATGGGATGCCAAGGGTTGGGGGGCCTCTGCTGGGGGGCCTATGGGTTGTAGCTGGATCTCAACCTGCTTCGTGGTCTGCAGAGATGTGAGCAAGCAGCCTCACATTCTTCTCCCCAGAGCTGTAACAGGCATTCTCTTGCCACTGGATCTTCCTACTAAGGTGGAGTGTACTCTCAGAGTGTGTGTGAGGCAGGATAAGTCCTTCCTCCTTTAAGTTGCTTCCTGTCAAATATTTGGTCAAAGACGCTAAAAGTAGTGGAGATAAAAGCAAGTAGACTCGAAAAATATTTAAGCAGCAAAAATTGGAAAGTTGACTTGTGACTCAAGGGTTATTGTTCAGCAAAACTGCTTGTTTGAACATAAAATGTCCCCATAGTCTTTTGGGTTTGTGAGTAAACGTCATATTTAATCACCTTTGGGAGATGAAGACTGCTGGAGGAAGTGTGTCACCTGGGGGTGGGCTTTGGGTGTTCTAACCCAGCACTGCCTTCCACACTAAGCTCACACTCCAGACTTCCTTTCTCCCTGCAGATGTGATAAGGTGATGTTGGCTGTCTCTCCCCACCATGCTTTCCCCCCACTATGATGAAACTTTCCCTGGAAACTATAAACCGGTGTGATGGTTAAGTTTTGATGTTCACTTGACCTTTTAGGTAATCTTGGGTGGGTCTCTGAGGATGTTTATAGGAAAGTAGCCTCTCAGTAGGGGGCAGGATGTAATAAAGTTTAAAGAAGCTAGAAGTAAACCTCCTTTCCTATGTGGGCAGGGCAGGAAGGAAATTTCAGAGACTCAGGAAGCCATTAATCTGGGATAGGGTTGAGGGACCCTACCCTAAGGCTATATAAAGGGGAAAGAATTCTCTCCTGGCCTCCCTGCTTGTTGGCTGCTGGTGCTTGTTCGTGATTTGCACTCACATCCTGCTCTCCTACCCTTCCTGGACATCAGAACCCAGTTTCCTCGGCCTCACATCATGGACTGAAGAGCAGCTGCTCCCAAGGGAGCCATCAGGCCTTCTGGGCTGGATTGGGACTGCTGAGGCCTCCAGCCACATGGGCTGAACAGATACTGGTTCCTTCACCTGTGGGCCTACAGACTGCTATTGTTGGACTGTCATAAGCTACCCCAATAAATTCCCTTTTACTACAATCCATTCTGTCAACTGTTTCCTCTAGAGAACCCTAATACAGAAATTGGTGCCAGAAGTGGGGTTTGAACCCACGCAGATATAAATCCATTGGAAAAACTACCCCAATAAATTCCCTTTTACTACAATCCATTCTGTCAACTCTGTTTCCTCTAGAGAACCCTGACTAATACAACCAGAAATTAACCCTTTCCTTCTGATCTGCTTATGGTCAGGTGTTTTGTTGGAGCAACGAGAAGGTCACTGCTACACTGTTAGCAAAATTTAGATTTTGGTAACAGTTGATGTGTCATTTAGGGCTGGTCACACAGCAAAAATTTTTTTACTAGCAAGACAAAGTTTGAGTTTTAAAAATTTTCCATATGAAACACAATGAAGAGAAAAAAATTCCAATGTTTAAAAAGTTTTTATTCTTGTTTCCAGAGAATTCAAAGAAACAATGAAATCGGACATGTAAATTTATTTGTTTATTTGACAATGTCTTTAGCAGTACTGGGGATTGAACTCAATGCCTCATGTAGACCAGGCAAGTGTTCCTACCCTGAACTGCACACCCAGACCCTGGATTTATTATTCTAAAAATAACTATAGCAGAGAGAAAGTATATAGCTGTTCTAGAAGTCTGTACATAATCACTCACATATAGATATAAATGTATACTTCAGAAATATTCTTTTTTGCTTGAAAAATATTCTAAAATTGTAACATAAAAAGGCAAACATTTATCAAATATACAGAAACATAGGTACACTTTTATTTAAAAAGTACTAGTAAAAATACAAATAAACAATATGTAAACATTTTGTAAATTTTGTAAATACTGTATAAATGTCTTTTAAAAATGCATTTTGCACTCATAAAATCATATTTTCCCAAGGAGTTCAGATAACAACAGATGTTATAAATCTAATCTCTAAGGTATGCATACTTTGCTGTACAGAGAGGAGGAAACTGAGGGATAGGAGGTCATTTTCTTAAAGCCACATGAACATTTTTGAGCTGAGACTAAATTTTAGGACATTGCCCTGAACCAAGAGATCATAATTTAGGCACCATATATATTTAAATGAAAATATGACTGAAGCAAATTACCATGGAAGCACACTCCTACATGTTGACACTCACAGACACATACATGTGCTGATAGACACACAAGTTGCTATTTCTATCCACACTCCAGTACCACAGAGGAAAGGAATTAATAAAATAAAAAAAATTACTTTAAACAAATGATGCCACAAGAAGTCATGAAGTTCTTCTTAAATAAGTAGTACTGACTTCATTAAGTACTTCTTAAAATAGAATCTCTAATTTCCTAATATCCCCTTGCCATGTAGGAAAAGCAGTTTTTTAAAAAAATATTATTCATTTTCAAGCAGAGAGAGAGAGGGAGAGAGAGAGAGAGAGAGAGAGAGAGAGAGAGAGAGAGAGAGAGAGAGAGACCACCTTGTGTGTTTGGCTTATGTGGTTACTGGGGAATTGAACCCAGGGCCTTAGGCACTGGAGACAAGTGCCTTAACTGCTGAGCCATCTCTCCAGTCCAGGAAAAGCAGTTTTATGAGGGGCTTTAACCAACATTTATCTCTGCTTATGTTATGAAGCTGGCATTTCCTCTTATGTTACATGAAACAGAGTGATGACGGATGTGTCGTCACGACTTACCCAAGCCATGGACAATTAAGCTATGGGAAGTATTTCATTATGAAGTGTAAACATACTTCGGGAAATTAAAGATTTAACCGTGGATTTGGTAGAAGGTGCAGAGACATTTAGCAACCTTGACTGACCGGCAGGACTGACTGTTCATATAATGCCGTCGAGCAGCTCCATGGAAGGATGCAGGGTTCTGACACTGGTAAGCCTAGAGCTGCAGTGGGGTCTGCAGGGAGCCTGGCATTCCCACACTCAGTGTGCCGCTGTGCCTGCTGGAGTTGGAGATGATCCTAGTATGCACTCCTGCTTGGAGAGCCCAGCCTCGAGGACAGTTCTGCAGAAGGCCAGGTGTGGTGTGTACATGTCCCGCTGCTTGCTATGTATGGCCTCTGAAGCTGGCTTTCTTGATCTTGGTCAAAAGATCTGGAAAATAAAGTGCACACCAACTACACATCACTATATATGCACATACACACAGATATATTAATGCGAGTAGTTATTAGCAAGAAACTGAATGCTAATTCTGAAATTGTCATGGGCGCCAGCTAAAGGCGTGGCTCACTGTGTAAACTACGCGGCTGTCCTTGCTGAAGGCTGGGATCCTCACATTAAGCTACCAGCTCACTGATGCTGCCCCACTTCATTCAACTCTGCTGGCTCACATGCTCAGAATCTGACATTTTCAACCTGTACCAGACTCTTATAAAGAATAATAATAAAGCACTCCTTTGGGCCTCATTCAGAAACGTCATCAGTAACCCCGCATTTCTCCAAGTGACCCAGCCACTGAGAAACGTTCGTCCCTTTGCAGCTGACAAAGAACAAATCCTGTCCTGCTGGGGGGAAGGCAGACTGACAGAGGCTGAGCTTGAACATGGGCATGTCACTCTGTCAAGCCACATGCTGGAAGTGTCATTGTTCCACACCCAGTGATAGAGATGTCTCACACTGACTTGGTCATGTCGGTAGTTTTGAATTCATTTGGTGTGTACTGGCAGAAAACAACTAGATTTGCAAACTCGTTTTTATTAAAGAAACGATTGTGCAGCACAGGCCTAAAGGGATATATTAGGCCTTTAATAGAAAGAAAATAATTCGGTAGCTTAAGAAATATAAGCTCTGCTGAGGAGGATACCCAGTGTGTTGGAGACAGGGAGGAGGAAAATGGGATACCAACACAATATTTGCCCATACAATGTATCTAATTTTGAATAATAATGATATATAAGAAACATAAGCTCTGTTGTCAGAAAAGTTGTGGTGATTAGTATACTGCAATGTAAATGTATCACATTCAATGCTGAGGATATATATATATATATATATATATATATATATATATATATATATATATATATAATTGCATTGCATGAGTTTGCATGCTACGAATCAAAACTCAAGGACCAAACAGTACCCTTTGTTTAAAAAAGGTCTTTCTATAAGTTTTAAGGCAATACAGCCTCAGTGATCAGAGTTCTGGCTCTCTGAAGACGTCAATGTGCCAATTCCCAGATTCTGTGACTATGTTATCTTACATGGCAAGGAAGACTGCAGTTGTGATCAATGACCTGGAGATGGGAGAACATCCCACATAGTAACTTGTCAGGGAGAGGAGGGAGAGGGATATGAGGAGGAGTGGAGAGCAAGACAGTGTGTTGCTGCTGGCTTTTGAGATGGAAGGGTCCATGAGCCCAGGGCAAGGGCAGTTTCAGATAAACACAATCCTACAATCTTCCTACAACCAAGGATTTTTTTTTTGCCAAGGAAGCAAATGTCTGCCGAGATCCCAAATTAGTCAGGGGATACATTGTCCCCCGGAGTCTCCAGAAAGGAACACAGCCCTGCCAACATTCTTAAGCCTCTGCTATTCATACACAAGCCAGCCACTACCCGTTACTGGGCACTTGCCTGATGCCAGGTGCTGTGCTAAGTACTTGGTGTTCATAGCTATATTCTGTGCTCAACACCCTTTCAATCCCCATTCAAGAATCAAGAGAAAAGAAGATATGGTGGTGAAGTAAACCTCATGGTCACACAGAGAGTCAAAGATGGGCAGGGATCCAAGGTTGAGTTTAGCTAACTTCCATGCCCAGCTCAGTGCCCCCCTGGTCATGGGCAGCACCTTACAGTAGACGATGGGCACCCAAGATGCTCACCTGAACATCCTGTCGAGGGCAGAAGGCAATGGGGAGCTCCCGGCTGGGCACCAGGATACCCAGGTGCAGCATGTCTACTGGCTCCTGGTCTGTGGCCACGATGCAGTATCTGCGGATGATCTGGGCACACATAAAGAACAGAGCAGAATTAACCCCCATCTCATGCCCCGGGGACAGCAGAGGACACGGTTGAGAAATCCAGTAAGGGTTTTACCCAGCAAAGAGCCAAGTGCAGCTGGAGCTCAGCTAGTCGGCGGCCGATGCACATTCTCTTCCCAAGGCCGAACGGAAGATGGGCAAAGGCATTGATCTTTCTCTCCTTTTGAAGCCAACGTTCTGGGTGAAACTGATTGGCATCTTTGAAATTGTCCTCACTGGAACCCAGCACCTGCGTGTTTAGCATTAACACGGTCTGCAAACACAGAGAAACCCACAATACATAAATAACCAGAAGACAATGAATGGCCAAAAAGAGAAGGGTGGCCAGCTCACAAATGTAAAAATAAGCCACAAAAATATAATAATGACGATTGCCAACATGCATTGTGTACTTAAAATATTCCAGGTAATAACCAGGCACAGAACTTTACAATTATACAGCATGTTTCCATGACAACCTCCTATCTCTCCATTTCATAGATGAAGGTGTCGAGCTCATGGATGCTGTGGAACTCACTCTGGACCATTCAGATCAGGGTGAGGAGTGACTTCAGGCCCCTGTCTTCCACAGACATTGTTCCTACGTCTAGAGTGAGGAGCACACCACCATACTCCATTCTCTGCAGCTTTCCAAAATGAATGCTCTCCTGGTAAAAAGTTACTGGGAGCTCTGATGAGCATTTGGGAAGCTGTCTAAGTTTTGTCAGGCACAGAATGTGCAAATTCTACTTACTCCTTTGGGTAAAGTATATTCACCCACAACCGTGGTCTTGTCAAGAGTCCGGGTTGTAAACGGCACACTGGGGGTTAGCCTGAAGAAACAAAGTCAAGTGTAAAGGTGACGGATACACACTGGGGTTCCTATACAAACAGCTGAAAAAGCTCTTACAATGGGATCATGCCCACAATAAAGTCCCATCTCTTCGGTATTTGTTTCTCTTATTTCTTTTATTTTATCATGTTGATTAAATCCCTAGCACAAAGCTGATTATCAGCCTGTAAGAGTGAGTTTCTGTTTCTTCTAATTTTGCTTTTTTTTGGTTTGTTTTTTGAGGTAGGGTTTCACTCTAGCCCAGGCTGACCTGGAATTCACTATGTAGTCTATGTAGTGATCTTGAACTCATGGTGATCCTCCTGCCTCTGCCTGGGTGCTGGGATTAAAGGCGTGTGCCACCAACCTCATCGTGATTTTCTGTTTCTTTCCAGACTTGAATATATTTTCACCTTGAAGTCTAAGGTTCATTCCACATGGCTACTCTCTACCCTACATGATGTTAACACAATTTCTTTCTTTTTTAAAAAATCTTTCTTTATTTGCAGGTATGCATGTGTGGGGTGGTGTGCCAGGGCCTCTTGCTGTTGCAAACAAATGCCAGAAGTTTGCACCACTTTGCATCTGGCTTACAATGGTGGCTTGGCGATTAAACCTGCCTGGCCGACTTCGCAAGCAAGTGCCTTCAACCACTCAGCCATTTTCCTAGCTGGATCCAGTATGATTTCTTTTTAACCCAAAGATGAGAGTTTTATTTCCCACAAAGGAGGTGTAAAGAATTTTCAAAGAACATTTTACACTACAGACTTAGACATACCATATAAAAATATGGTTTTATGGTAAGCTTTCATCTTTGTTCCTACAGTCATAGCTGAGAGCATTCATCAGGGAGGCACTGTTCTTGGATTCAAGGGGAAGGCATTATCTTTCCAAGATTCAACAGAAGGCATTATCTTTCTAATGATGTAGAAAATAAATACTATAAAATGACACTGGGATGACTCCAAGGCTCCTTTCTCCAGCGTGGTAGGTGTCTATAATCAACCAGGTGTGAGAGGCATCTAGGAGGCACCCTTATGTTTTGAAGAGAATGGGTATCTAGGCTGGTAAGAAGGCTCAGTCAGCAAAGTGCTTGGTATTCAAACACGAGGACCTGAATTCTATCCCCAGAACCAGCATATAAAAAGCCAGATGTGGTGGCATGTGCTTATAATTCCAGAACTGGGAAGGTAGAGACAGCTGGGTCCCAGGGCCGGCTGACCAGTCAGTCTAGCTTAATTAGACAAGTTACAGGTCAATGAGAGGCCCTGTCTCAGAAAAGGTAGATGGTGCTTGAGGAATGATACCTGATGTTGTCCTCTGGCCTCCATATGAATGAGCACATACTTGCATCCGTATATATATGAACACACACACACACACACACACACACACTCACACACACATACACATACACGAGAAGTTTTATTTAAATGATGTGATAGACTTCCAAAAAACAAAAAAAAGAGCACAGTTTTGTAATATCATACTCATAGTGACTCAGTCATGGGCCCTTACCTCATCGATTCTTTCAGACAGGCTTTTAAATATGGCAGATTCCTCAAATCTTCTGCCTGTGGTATCCGGTTGTCAGGAAATACACTCTGAATTTCTGTGAGAAGTTTTTGTTGCACTTGGGGATTACGGGATAAATTGTAGAGAATCCACATTAAGCTGTTCGCTGTCTGAAAGCCAAATGGATACAGACGTGAGTTTCTGCAAATAAACATCCTCAAACCACAGCTGTCTGGAAGAGGCGATGCTACCGCTGCCCTCTGAAAGCATATCAGCGATGCTTTTCACGTGCTCTTATTTTCTGTGCCTTAAGCAAATCCAGTGCTTATGAAGTTAGATTTATCTTGTGAAGCATAGCTTTTCAGGATAGCTTACATCCTGAAGAAATCAAAACAGAACCCCTTCAATCATCAGCTGCATTAGGACCTTTAAATTAAATATTTGACACTATTGTTTGAACACAAATAAATACGTGTATAACCCGGTGAATTGAGAATAAGATTGGGGATGCTGTCTGCATGTTAATTTCTGGGTAATTACTTTGTTGCTATGTTGGATGCTACCACTAGGGGGGGAAAGGGAGAGCTATTCCTCTCAGACCTGAATGTGTATGTGAGATCATCTCAAAATAAAAAAGTTGAACTAGAAATTGTTTAATGGAAAAATTGATATAAAAGTTGAGTGAAGAGAGAAGGACAGAGCTCCTTGAAGTATGGCTAACAAGAAGCTTAATTTTTTTTTGTTCTGTAGTACAAATGCACAAGACAGGATTTTTATTAAATCTAGAAGCTCTTGCTGGGTGCGGTGGTGCACACGTCTTTAATCCCAGCACTGGGGAGGCAGAGGTACGAGGATCACTGAGTGTGAGGCCAGCCTGAGGCTACAGAGTGAGTTCCAGGTCAGCCTGAGCTATAGTGAGACCCTGCAACAAAACAAAGTAAAGCAAAACTAAAGTTCTTTACACAGTCTAAAAATAACCACAAACATGAACAGGCATGTGATGGTTAAGTTTTGTTGTCAACTTGATCTGCTTAGTATTCTTGGGTGGGTGTCTGATGTTGTTTATAGGAAAGCAGCCCTCGAAATTGGGGGCAGGATGTAAGGGGATTCAGGGGAGCTAGAAACAGACATCCTTTCATGGGAGGGCAGTGCAGGAAGAAAATTCCAGACTCAGAAAATCAATAAGTCTGGGAAAGGGTTGCAAGACCAGCATGCTAAGGCTATATAAAAAGGAAGGAAACCTCTCTTTCCCACCCCACACATGTTTTGCTTGTGTGTGTGATGTTGGTGATGGCTTCTCTATCTCTCTGCCTGGATCTATGAAAGGGGCCAGCCTCTTTCACCATTATGGAACTTCCCCTGGATCTATAACTTTAATAAATCCCTTCCTCCCATAACTGTGCCTGGTTTGGAGGTTCATCCCAGCAGCATGTGGCTGACTACAACAAAGTATATTCAAGGTTTCAGATGCATGTGACATGCCCTCATAGCAGAATGCCAACACCGAAATAAGAAAGTCTGGCACCAAGCTGAACCTGCCTAGGATTCAGCTGTGGTTTGGGAAAAAGGCTGGGCACCTTTCAAGAGGCATTACTCCCTCCATCTCCTTTCCAAAGGCACAGAGAAGCAAAAACTATCATCAGAATCAGTGTCACAGCTTTAGCTAGGATGCATAATATTCATCACTGTGGTCACGAACTCTTGTGTTTTAAGTCGGTTTTTAGCAAGTTTCAGCCAAATATTCCCCCCACACCAGCCATTGCATCCTCTCTCCACAGATACTAAGGCAGCTCCTAAGTTCTGTGTGTCCCTCACATGAATGAGCAAAGCAAGATGGTTGGGACATAACCAACGGGGTTATTTATTTATTGTCTTAGGAAGAAGATGCCTCCCAAGCAGGCATCAGGTCAGAGGCCTCAACAACAAATCAGCCGCGGATGGCTTTGTGACAGGCATTCCAGTTACAGAACAGGAAGGGGTGCAGTCACCACATTTAAGGCCCTCAAATCTCCCCCATTTTCCCAATGTGACTTTCAGAATAACCGGGACTTAAAAAAGAAATGGAGAAAGTGTATAAGCATATCAGTCAGTGCCTCACCACAAATGCCAAAGAGAGGTCTCCAAAGATGGGTAGCTGTAGCCTTCACTAAAGCCATGTTAGATAGCCTGCTTGTAAAGTGAGCACTTTACCAACTAAGTTATCTCTCCAGTCCCCCATCCAGTTCTTAAAAACCTAAATGATGTTGCTAGGGCATGGGAACTTTACTGCTTCCAAATCCCTGTAGCAGTTTTGCTGTCTGTCTGTCTGTCTGTCTGTCTGTCTGTCTGTCTGTCTGTCTGCCTGCCTGCCTGCCTGTCATGGCACTGGCCAGGCCCTATTCTGGTGTCTCCTCACTGGAGCATGTGAAGTCTGCCACGAAAGAGGCTGAGCATCGTCCCTCTCACAGCAGCTACTCAGATAATCCTGGTGGACAGAGTGAGGTCAATGGCTACTTAAAAGTCATCATGAAGGGGCTGGGCAGCTGGCTCAGCAGTTAAGGTACTTGCCTGCAGGGCCTAACCACCCAGGTTCCATTCCCCAGTATCCATGTAATGCCAGATGCACAAAGTGACACATGCATCTGAGTTCGTTTGCAGTGACTAGAGAGGCCCAGACCTCCCAAACAGCTGGAACTACAGATTTGTCACTACACTCAGTCCCTTGTGACCTAATTGTTAAGAAAGAATTAAAAAAAGGAAAACTATAATGTTCACATTCACTTCAATTTCTCAGCCCATGTGTTCTCTTTCTCCTTACAAATGAATAAAGAAAATATTTTTTAAAAGACATCATAAAAAAGTGATAGACACTGAAAGACTCAAAACTCATCAAAGCAGAAAAATCAGAGGCTGTTGAATCTCCACACTAAAGGAGACTTTGAACCTGCTCTCCAAGACTCAGGGAACATTGTGGAAGGTGTGTGTGGGGGCAGACAGAATGTAAGAGCCACAGGGTGGGAAGGTGTACTCTGAGGCCCTGTCCCCCCACAGAGACCGACTGGTGCATTCATGACCCCACAGTGAATACTGATAACCCCACTGAGGAGGGCCCTCAGTGGGAAGGGTGGGGAAGAGGGGCCATAAGAATGTAACCAGATAGGAAGATGGCCGGTTACACTATGTTCATATAATATAGTTCTTAATTTTAAAAATGCATAGATGACCGTGTATTTGGCCCCCTTACCGTTTCTACAGCGGCCAGTTGGAGCTCAGTGACAGCTGCGTACAGTTCCTTCTTGGAGAGCCGGTTGTGGTGGTAAATGTCACAAAGGAAGTCTGCACCAGGCTGCTGGGAGTGTTTCTCTAGTCGTGTGTTGATACAAGACTTGACTGTTCCAGAAAAAAAAAGGGGGGGGGGCTGGAGAGATGGCTCAGCAGCTAAGGCACTTGCCTCTGGTGCCTAAGTCCCTGGATTCAATTCCCCAGGACCCACATAAGCCAGACCCACAAGGTGGTGGCCCTGGTGCTCTCTCTCTCTCTCTCTTTCCTTGAAAATTAATAAATAAAATTTAAAAAAAGGAAAGGAGAAGAAGCCAGATGAAACCACTTTTAGCTTCCAGAGGGGCTCCAGAGAGCTGCCTCCTGTCCTTTCCTCTACACACCATAGGTTTGCAAATCTGGGTAATCAGGAGGTGCACTCCCCAGGAAAATCAGGGCTTTTCAGCAGGGAAGATAAGGCCAGACTGTTGCCAGCAGCAGACCAGGGCCTCTGGTATCTTATCGTGTCCAGGGTGAAGGATGGCCTTCTCACCTGATCTGAAGATCGTGTCCCAGGCCAGCGTGTGTGCCTGCCACACTCTGGTGTTGAGGCTCTTGTGCAGCTCCACCGGGGTCACCATCATCCTTCCAAACGTGCTCATCATCTGTGAGAAACACAGCCTTTCATGCCCAAGTCTCCCTCCAAGACACCTTTCCTCTCGGGGTAGGATTCTGACCACAGGCCCTGCGCCCAAGGATGATTCAGAGGACCACCAGCTCTCTCACAAGGCTTCCAGTGGGAAGCTGGACCTCACCTCAGGATGGCATTCTCCTCTGTGTTTGATAAAAAGCATTAGGTCTTAAAACCTAATACCTTTCCCTC
>PVHP010032682.1:0-20904 GCA_004024765.1 Zapus hudsonius | reverse complement strand
ATTCAGGAACAAGACAGGGGTGTCCACTCTCACCACTGTTCTTTAACATAGTGCTTGAAGTTCTAGCCCAAGCAGTGACAGGAGAAGGGCATAAAAGGGATACAAATTGGAAAGGAAGAAATTACATTATCCCTTTTTGCAGATGACATGATCCTTTATATATCAGACCCAAAGAGTAGTATCAGTAACCTCTTGAAGGTGATTAATGCCTTAAGCAATGTGGCAGGATACAAAATTAACACACAAAAATCAGTAGTCTTTCTATATGCAGAAGACAAGCAGACAGAAAAAGACATCAGAGAGACTGTCCCATTTTCTATAGCCTCAAAGAAAATCAAATGCCTTGGAAGATCACTAACCAAGGTTGTAAAGGACTTATATAAGGAAAATCTTGAAACACTTAAGAAGGAAATGGAGGAGGACGTGAGAAGATGGAAAGATATTGCATGTTCATGGATAGGGAGAATCAATATAGTAAAAATGGCAATCCTGCCAAAAGAGATTTACAGATTCAATGCTATGCTGATAAAAATCCCAACCTCTTTCTTCATAGACATAGAAAAAAATCTCTAAATTTATTTGGAAGGGCAAAAGACCTCTGATAGCGAAAACTATTCTAAGTAAAAAAACCTACTCAGGAGGTATCTCCATCCCTGACTTCAAAACATACTACAAAGCCATAGTAACTAAAACAGCATGGTACTGGCATAAAAACAGACAGACGGATCAATGGGACAGGATTGAAGACCCAGCTTTAATTGGAAGTAACTTCAGTTATTTGGTCTTTGACAAGGGGGCCAACAATGTATGCTGGGCCAAAGATAGCATCTTCAGCAAATGGTGCTGGATGAATTGGATAAACACGTGTAAAAAATGAAAATAGACCCACTCCTTTCACCATGCACAAAAATCAACTCCAAATGGATCAGAGACCTTAATCCTGTAACCCTGAACACCCTGGAAGAAAAAATAGGAGGAACTCTACATGAAATAGGAGTAGGGAAAAATTTCCTGAGCAAATCTCCAGCAGCCCAGGAAATACAACAGACACTGTCATGGTTTGATCCAGGTGTCCCCCACAAACAATTGAATGTGTTCTGATAGATCGATCCTCAGCTGATGGCAGTTTGGGTTTTACAACCTCGATGAAGCTGTGTTGTTGGGGGCAGGCTTATGGGGTTATAAGCCAGCTTCCCCTTGCCAGTGTTTGGCACACCTTCATGCCGCTGTTTGCAGTGCTGTGGCGGAGGTGATGTCCAGCCCTCTGCTCATGCCATCGTTTTCCCTGCCAGAATGGAGTCTCCCCTCGAGTCCGTAAGCCAAATAAACCCATTCCTCCACAAGCCGCTTTTGTTCGGGTTCTTTCTGCACAGCAACAAGAAAGCTGACCGCAACAGACACTTAACCAATGGGACCTGATCAGGCTCAAAAGCTTCTGTACAGACAAGCAAACCATACTCAGAACCAATAGACCCCCTTCAAATTGGGAGATGATTTTCGCCAGCTACAACTCAGACAGAGGCCTAATTTCCAGAACCTACAGAGAACTCAAAAAAAAAAAAAAAACCCAAAATGCCCCTCACAAAATGGGGCACTGATCTCAACAGAGAATTCACAGAGGAGGAAACACAAATGGCCTTGACTCATCTAAGAAAGTGCTCAGCATCCTTAAGCATCAGGGAAATACAAATCAAAACCACAATGAGATACCATCTTACCCCTTTCAGAATGGCAATCATAAAGAAAACCAACAACAATCGTTGCTGGCGAGGATGTGGGGAAAAAGGAACCCACATTCACTGCTGGTGGGATTGCAAACTTGTTCAACCGTTATGGAAAGCAGTGTGGAGACTCCTAGACAGAATGGACATAGAACTACCAATGGACCCAGCTATCCCCTCTACTAGCCATCTACCTGCAAGATGTCACATCTTGATGTAGAAAATTTTGTACAACTATATTTATATCAGCTCAATTCATAATAGCCAAGAATTGGAATCAACCCAAATGCCCATCTATGGAGGAATGGACAGCGAAACTGTGGTATATTTACACGATGGAATTCTACTCAGCTGAAAGGAAAAATGACATATCAAAATTTAGGAAAAAATGGTATGACTTTGAGCAGATCTTACTAAGCGAACACTCAAAAGAACAGAGAATTGAACGCCACATACTCTTCCTCATATGTGGTCCTTAACCAGGATAACTGTTTTCTCTATGCAGAAGTAGAAAGAAGTGAGAGGTTATGAATGAGGGGTAAGGGAAGGGGGAGGGGAATGGCTTGAGCATGAGGCTAAACCAAATTAGGTTCAAAAACATAAAATCCTACTAAAAAGCATACTGTAACCTACAGAGCAAGTAGTGGGCGTCAACTGGCAAGAGGGGCCATGAGTAGTAGGGGGGAATGTCTAAGCCTGTGAATAATTGAGGAGTCTGACAACCCCAGGTCCCAGCCACCAGTTCCTTCCCTCACTAAGCTGTTGACCAAAGTGAACCGTGAGGTTCCAAAAACAAGACAGAATTCTGTCAAAGCTCTTGAACGCCCTCCCCAGGCCTGAGGCAAAACCCTATTGCTGAAGAAACCACAGAATGCCATGGATCAGCATCGAGACCCTTTGAGGTCTGGAATGGTAACCAGCCCCCAGGTGGCAGTTACTGCAGTGCTGGAAGGCACTACACAAGCTGCCAGGGGAAGCAGATAACGACAGCTGGAGTAAACAGACCACTGGCATGAAATACAGTCTGCAGCCATGAGTAGGCTGACCACACCTCCTACTGGGAGAGAACAGCAAACCAAGAAAGGAGCACTTGTGCAATGGAGGAGCCTGGGCCTGGGGGAGACAATCAACAGCTATTAAATTCGGCCAAATATTCCACTCAGTGAGTGGGAACCCTTGATTGGAACTGGGGATTCAGGGTGATATGCACCGGATCCCATACTCTTGGGCTCCCAAGAAAAGATGCACTATGCGAACAACTGACGGGGAGGCTACTAAAAATAGAATGTAGGTAATCCAGAATTGTGTATATTTGTTAACCTATACTGATCTCACTCTCTGATGGAGATTGTGTTTGTATTTTTCAGGATGCAGCGAGAGAGCTGTGGCCCATCTAACCCTACCAACCGACCACAGGCAGAAAGCTAAGATCCTGGCAAGAGATGAGCCACCACAGTCATATCGTGGAGGATCCATATGGAACCCTGCAGAGAATGACGGGATGAACAAGGGACCCACAGCCACAGCCATTCAATCAACACAGGATAAGCCAGTGAGACAGAAACCAACGAATCTCGACACAAAAACCCCTAAGCTCACAACATTAAAGCAGCCTTAATACTCATCCACCATGACTTAGGGAACTGAGCGGAAGAGGAGGTGGAAAGATTGTGAGAGCCGTGGTGGGGGAGAATATCAGAGACTTGGCCCCCCTCAGTAACAACACACTTGGGTCAGGAGAACCTGGCTGAATACTAGGCTGTCCATGGTTCCCTACCACAAAGACTGATCCAAATGGACCACAGAGGAGGATATCCAGCTGACTGGGGATGGGGGGGGCAGTGAGGAATTGGTGATAACTCATTGTTGGCCCACTAAACAATGTAAGTCATTATGGACAATAATAATAATAATAATTATTATTATATACAGCCATTGATTCTACTTTGTTTTTGTTTACTCTTTCTATCCTGCTCTATACTAGAATGCAGTCTTGACCATAATTTCATGTCTTTCTTAGAAACAGATATCCCAAATTCTGTGCAAGACTGAGAATTAAGTAAATTTTTGTTTTATTGTTTGCTTGTTTTTGAGGTAGGGTCTCACCCTAGCCCTATCCTAGGCTGACCTAGAATTCACTCTGTAGTCTAGGCTGGCCTTGAACTCATAGTGATCCTTTGGGATTAAAGGCATGCCCCACCATGCCTGGCCTCAAATAAAATTTTTTTGGGGTAGAGCTTCACTCTCAGACTCCCTCTGTAGCCCAGGCTGGCCTGGAACTCATGGTGACCCTCCTATCTCAGCCTCTGAGGTAATGATATTATAGATGTGAACCACCATGTCTGGCTAAAGGAATAGTGTTGACTTCATAACAAGCATTTTAGTCTCCATTTCATTGATCTTTGCTTCATATTTATTGTTTGCTTATTTCACTCTATAGTCTCCTGAGATTTAGGGATTCTTCAGAGTGACCAAAAAATAATATTAAAGGTGTCAAAAAAAAAAACTCACAAAGGAAAACATACAAAGTCACTATTTTTTTCTTGGCCTAACTCCAATCTTTCTTTTTTCTCTATATCTTTCCCCCTACTCTGAATGTTCTAGAATCCCTCTACATTTTACTGCATCTCTTAGATTTCTATGTATTTAACATATGTTTTGCATGATTTTATCTTCATTGTTGTAACTTGTTTATTAATCTTTTGGTTTTCTGTGAAAATTGGGAAATGCATTTAAATAAAGCATCTTATATTTAAATATATTGGTTTAATTTGAAAATGTCACAAACCACACATCAGTATAATTTAAACCAACATTTATTGATTGATACTGTAAATAGAATCTATTTAAAGAATTAAAAGTGTTCAGTGTGGATATGCTGCTGCTTTAGAGGCATAAAACCTTCCTATTGATGTTTTCATAGTTTATTTCACTCTGGCCCTAGGGGGTTCCATAAAGTCTGAAAAGATAGCTGGTGTTGGAATTGGTATGAGAATCCACCATGGTCTACAGCATTTCCATCTTCTGCGGCAGGCACCAATTAGATCTTCTGTTATTTTGCAGATATCTCTTCTACAGTAACCTTGCAAACGGAGGCAGTGGTTTTCAGAAGCACCTATTCCACTTCTGACTACAAATAAAGAGAGCCCATTAATTAAATTTAGTAACATTATTAACACGTTTGAGAGCATAATAATTCTGAGCTTCTCAGTATGAGGGAAATAAACAGATGAAAGATGGATTTAGTAGCTTCTTTACCCTGAACCCCACATTTATTCTTCCTTTTTACCCAAGAGCTCATACATCAATGCCACTCTCCTTCCTTTTCTTATAAATTCGTGGAAAGTCTAACTTAAGCTTCAGAAATAACTTTGTAATACCAAAATAAAATAACAATGGTATGGACAAAATGCCCTATATACATTGATTTCTTCATTACTTTACTGTTTTATATGGATCTTCAACAAATATTTATTGCTCATTTAACAAACATTTTCTTCACATTAATGAAAAAGTAAAAATGGCATAAATAATCATTCATACCAAACAAATTCAGTGGAGAAAGTTCTAATCATACAAAACAAGAGTGATAATTCAGAAAATGTCAAGAGCTTCAAACAAAATAATACAATAATGAATCTGATAGAGTCTGAAGGATGGAATTGAGATGGTTTTCTGAGACCACATTTGAACTGATACCTGAATAGTCAAATCAAACAGATAAGCAAATGTCCAAGTGACAGCATGATAAACACATAGAGTGCCTGGAGTGAGGTTCCTCACCTAGTTACATTCAGAGAACAGAAAGAAACTCGTATGGATGGAGCCTATTGGGAAACTAATGTGTTAGCTAAAAAGCTAGGTAAGATAAAAAACAAGTGAGATCATGCATGGCTTGCAGGCATGGTAAGCGTAAAGATTCACCTGTCTCAGGTTGAAAATGCCTCATGTCATTTCTCTGATGATTTATATGGTAACTGATCTGTTTTTGTTTTGTTTTGTTCTTGTTTCTGTTTATCGAGGTAGGGTCTCGCTCTAGTCCAGGCTGACCTGGAATTCACTCTGTAGTCTCAGGGTGGCCTTGAACTCACAGCGATCCTCCTACCTCTGCCTCCCGAGTGCTGGGATTAAAGGCGTGCGCCACCATGCCCAGCTTGTTTTGTATTTTTACTTCCTTTCTTCTTTCTTTTTTATAAATATTAAGCTCAATTTTCTAAAGTTTCATGATGTATGCTGGACCCACTACATTTTAGTAGTCACTCACCGTTTCTCAGATCCTTATTTACGTGTTCTCCAAAACTGCATCCTGGTGCCTCTGACTCAGTGCTCCATGGGTGTCTCTGCTCATCATTGTTCACTTGAAGTTCCTTTGCCTTTTGCCTAGTCCTCAGGTTAACTTTACCAAGCATTTTCATTTATAACAATCACAAATTTTACAAAATCTACATTATGTTGGATTTTATTTTTTATACTTTGACCCATTTCAAACACAAAAAATGAGTTCCCTCATCAAGTTCATGTTGTCACACAGGCATTCTTTGATTTTCACTTAATTTGAAATAATAATGCTTTTGTATGTCTCTTCCAATAATTTTTTACATCCTTGAGACCCTTACTTAGCAGTACCTCCCCCCACCAACGAGATCCCATCCAATTCTTCCACCGAGTGAGTGAATATAATCATAGATATTCCTGCAAACAGTCATGGAATATCTAACCATCTATAAAGAAATTTCCATGCCTCACAAAGAAATCCAAAGAGATAAAGAAAAGGTTAGGCAGTATGGACCTAGTTTGGCAATTTGGTTGATGGCTACAGACTATTTGGCCCCATTCAAAAATCAGGATTAAGTCATTGATATTAGGTTTCTGAATCTGTAAAGTTAATTCCAAGATCTTGTCTGACATTCCAGAAACACTTTCAAACTATAGACTCCTACAATTAGCCAACTTACCTACAGGTGAGAGAGTCAAAAGGAAA
This sequence comes from Zapus hudsonius, assembly GCA_004024765.1. Taxonomy (NCBI): domain Eukaryota; kingdom Metazoa; phylum Chordata; class Mammalia; order Rodentia; family Dipodidae; genus Zapus; species Zapus hudsonius. The sequence continues at coordinate 14,202 of PVHP010032682.1, read as the reverse complement.
AGAAGAGTATGGAGAAACAGGTAGTGTTTCATGGCTGAAGGATCTGTGAGGTGAGAGGTAGAGACCTGCCAAAGCCTGGAATCTCTGAGTATTGCAGATTCAGAGCTTTTATGATGCTCCTGGGTCTGTGGTTTGTTCTTAGTTAGCAGAGCTTAACCAAAAGAGATTAGCTTAGTCTCCCACATGAAATCTCCAAAGACACAAGAGTACATAAAATGTGGCAATAACTCAATGAATGAAAAAACCCCAGAAAATCAAAAATAGTCAATACCATTTTAAAGGGAATGTGGTAGCTTGAATAATGTCCCCCAATAGAATTTATTATAATTGTGTTTATTAAATTGTAAATTGTCTCCAGCCAGTTCTGGCTGGAGGAGGGGTGTCACCTTGGCCAGATCCTAGGGTTCAGCCCTAAGGTGTTTCTGGGGTGGGTCTGGAACTCTAGCTATACATATACAAAAAGCAGTCTGAGCTCAAGCCTGGAGTTCCTTTTGTTTGCTAGTATTACAGTGTGCTTGCTGGCTTCTGGAGGTGCTGTCTCTGTCTCTGCTTGGATCTGTGAAAGGGGGGGTCAGCCTTTCCTTAACTTCCCCTGGATCTGATAGTTTCGATAAATACCTTCCTCCCCAAAATTGTGCCTGGTTTGGAGAGTCATCCCAGTGCCGCGTGGTTGACTATGACAGATTTGGTACCAGGAGTGGGGTGATTCACTGAGATGAATCTGACCATGTGGATTTCGATCTTCTGGAACTTGTGTGCTGGAGGAATGGACATGGACTTGATACTTCCAACTGAAGATGCCTTCCAGAGTGGTAAGCCAAGTTTTATGGACTATTCTGGTGAGAATTTGGAAATGCTCAATCAGAGAGAATTGCATTTGGAGGCTTGACTTGTGAACTTTCTAAGGGGAAGTAGGGACTGCAGAAAACTTTAATAGAATTGTGTGCCTGGGCCAAGGGGTGGATGCATCGTACTGCCCTTGCCCAGAGAGTTTGACCAAGGCTGAATTTAAGGAATGACTCTGTGCTTGGCTACAGATATGGGACTAACGTTTAAATTTTGAAGTTGGAGAAACCTCAAAAAGCAAGCTTAATTTATTGGCCCAGGGACTGGCTTTTGATTATGGCCCAACTGCTTTACATTAAAACAATGGAGAGATGCCTGAGGTGTTTCCACCCAGGAAGGACTGAATGATGAACTGTGCAAACTCTTTGAAAAGGAAATTGTTGAAATAAAGGAATCTGTTCTTCAAGGTCACATTTATTTTGTCCCTGAATTAACAACATGGCTGTGTCCTGCATACCTGGTACTGCTTTTGGAAGCATGAGGAATACATGGAGTGGGTCATGAAGTGCACACAGTTCCAGGAGCTGCTACTGAGATGAGGCATTTGGAACAGGGTGTAAAGTCCCTGATTGGCCAGTGAAGCCATTGGAAGGTGGACCGTGGTTTGCGAGGGCTACCATGGAGCACTGTTAGCTTGGAATGGAAGTTTTCCCAGCTACTCAGCCAAGCTGGAGGGACAAAAATTGAAAAATCCACACTGGTTGTGCTGTGGGACTTAAACTGCAGATGTGGATGTTTGCTGATGTTTGTTAAGTTTGCCTTGGCCCGGTCTTTCCTTGTTATGCCTCATAGCAGTTGGAAATGCTTGCTCTGTGCCATTATATGTTAAAAGTTTGTAACTTGTTTTGATTTTACAAAATTTAAAGTTAAAAGACAATCTTAACTTTCATATAAGACTGTGGGACCTTTAAAGTTGGACGAAACATAATATAGATAGTTATAATTCTATTGGGGGCCAGGGGTGGATTGTGGTAGTTTGAATAATGTACCCTAATAGAATTTATTATAATTGTGTTTATTAAATTGTAAATTGTCTCCAGCCAGTTCTGGCTGGAGTAGGTGTGTCACCTTGGCCAGATCCTAGGGTTCAGCCCTAAGGTGTTTCTGGGGTGGGTCTGGAACTCTAGCTATACATATACAAAAAGCAGTCTGAGCTCAAGCCTGGAGTTCCTTTTGTTTGCTAGTATTACAGTGTGCTTGCTGCTTCTGGAGGTGCTGTCTCTGTCTCTGCTTGGATCTGTGAAAGGGGGGGCCAGCCTTTCCTTAACTTCCCCTGGATCTGATAGTTTCGATAAATACCTTCCTCCCCCAAATTGTGCCTGGTTTGGAGATTGATCCTAGCGCCACGTAGTTGACTATGACAGGGAATAAACAAAGTTTGAAGATAGGCACTACCTAACTTTAATACTTACTATAAACCTTCAATAATCAAGTAATGTGGTATAACAAAAGAATAGACAAATGGATTACTAGAAGAAACATTGAAGTTGTGAAATTGGACTTGATGAATATAGTACATCTGTCTTTGACCAAGGAGCAAAGGTAATTTGGTGTAGGAAACAATCTTCTCAACAAATAGTGCTACAACAAAATTGGAATCCACATACATACTTATGTGTAGATCAAAGTCAAAGGCTAGAGAAATGCCTCAGTAGCTAAGTGAGCTTTCTGTTCAAGCATAAGAGTCTGAGGAGACCTGAGACCACCCAAGTTTGAATCTCCAGAACTTATGTAAAGAGCAGGGTATGGCCACATGCATCTGAAACCCTAGTCCTGTGGGAGCAGAGACCAGAGAGTCACTGGGGTACATGAACAGAATCAGTAAGAGACTCTATCTCAAGGAAAAATAGGCAGGTGAATGATTGGCAAGGGGCATCCAATATTTTCCTGTGGCCACTGCAGGTGAACACACTGACTGTCACAGGCAAGCACACTGGGCATCACACCACACACACACACACACACACCCCCCATACTAAACACATGCAAAAATATTGAGTCAAGATATATATCAATCAGGCATGGTGGTACACGTCTCTAATCCCAGCATTTGGGAGGCAGAGATAAGAGGATCACTGTGAGTGTAAGGCCACACTGATACTACATAGTGAGTTCTAGGCCAAGTCAACCTGGTCAAGTCCCTATCTCAAAAACTACATATATATTCAATCACATATCTAAATTTAAAACACGAAACTATATAATGCCTATGAAACAACACTGGAGAAAATCTAGGTGATCTTGGATTTGGAATTGACTACTTAAAAGATAAAACTCCAAAAGTGTGATCTAAGTAAGAAGGAAACTAACAAATTGGACATTATTAAAATTGGTAACCTTTTCTATGTGGACATTATAAGAAGATATAAAAATTGACACCATGATGCAAACTTCTTAAAAAACATGTATCTAAACCAGTTATGGTGGCCTTTAATCCCAACAGAGGTAGGAGAATTACTGTGAATTTAAGACCAACCTGAGACTACATAGTGAATTCCAGGTCAGCTTGAGCTAGAGTGAGGCCCTATCTCAAAAAATGTATCTGATAAAGTATTGGTATCAGAAATATAAAAAATTTGCTTAACACTTGATAAGAAAACAAGCAGTATAATTGAAGTTAAACCAAAAGGATAAACAGACAGCACTTTGCCAAAGATATGGAGAGTAAACATGGGAAAAAAACCCACTCAACAACATATCTCACTAGGAATTGCACATTAAAATGAAATGCCATTACCAACCAACTAGCCCAAACCTGCAATGCTACCCTTCAAAATGAAGAAGAAATATAGACCTCATAAAATAAGCACAGATTAAGAAATTTTATCACTAAACCAACATGACAGAAGATCCCGGAAGAAATCCTCGACCTAGAGGAGAAAATAAGACACACACCATCATTAATGCATGAGAAAGAATAAATCTCAAAAGAAGAATAATCAATGAATGAGAATTATGAAGAAACCACAGATGACTAATTATAAAATGTAAAACATAAACCACCAAGATGAATGAAGTAGAAAGAAATGACCATAGGCTATGCTAAAAAATGGCAAGAATTTGTATGTTACTTTTAATAACCCTAATTCTCTAATAAACAGATGCAAAATCATTGATTTTTTAAGTTTTTTTTTATTTTCAATCAGAGAGAGACAGACACAAGGAAAGAAAAAGAGAAAGTGGTGGGGGGTCTGGGTGTGCCAGGGCCTCCAGCCACTGCAAATGAACTCCAGATACATGAGCTACTTTGTGTATCTGTTTTCATGTGGGTACTAGGTATCTGGAAATGAACACAGGTCATTAGGCTTTGCAGGCTAGTGCCTTAACTGCTTAGTCATCTGTCTAGCCCTAATTTGATTTTTTAAATTCCAATAATTTACTGCTTGCAAGAAACTCACATCACTGGTAAAGATATACTCAGACTGAAAGTAAAAAGATAAAAAAATTGTATATCATATTATATAATACTTAAGCATGGTAAGAACAGAACAAAGTAAATCTGTAGACCAATTTCCCTGATGAACATAGATGCCAAAGTCTTCAATAAAATATTTAATTCAATAACAAATTTAATTCAATAACAATGTCAAAAGAGCATTTGCCATGATCAAGTTGTTTTCATTTCAGAATTGCCAGACTGGTTCAAAATGTTTAAATCAGTAAATTAAATATAATACTTAAATAGACTTAGAAATCTCATGATCATTTCAAAGATGCAGAAAGATTTTTGATAAAATTGAACATCCCTTCATGACTAAAACTCCTACCTTCATACATAATTGTTTTATACAATAAATAGTTGACCTCATATGTAATGAAAAAAAAAACCAGAAGCATTTCCTCTAAAATAAAAAATGAAACAAGGGTGTCCTCTCACCACTCTTACTCAATATAGTACTTCAATTTTAGCCAGGGCAACTAGGAAAGAGAAAGAAATTAAATGATATGATTTTGTAACTAAGAGACCCTAAACACTACATTAAAAACGGTTAGAAATAATAAATAAGTTCCACAAACAGTGGAGAACAAAATCAACATATAAAAAAGTCAGTAGCTTTTCTATCTCCTAGCTATAAGCTTGTTGGGAAAGAAATCAAGAAGACGGCCCTGTTCATAACAGTTCCTCCTACATGGACATATGAGTAAAACAAACCAAGGAGATGAAATACCAATGCAAAGAAAAGTATAAAACATTGAACAAAACAAACATGCACACAAATAGAATATAACATAAGGCCCATCAAAAAGCCCACTCATAGCCGGGCGTGGTGGCGCACGCCTTTAATTCCAGCACTCAGGAGGCAGAGGTAGGAGATTCGCCATGAGTTCAAGGCCACCCTGAGACTACACAGTGAATTCCAGGTCAGCCTGGCCTAGAGTGAGACCCTACCTCGAAAAACCAAAAAAAAAAAAAAGCCCACTCATCAGGTGATTTTTGAAAATGTAGCAAAATCCTTGGGCACTCATTTCCTCTGTCTGTCTCTCTTTTCTCTATCTCTCTCTCTCTGCTTACAAATAAATAAATTTAAATATTTTTTTAAAATTTGAAAAATGGAATTGCACCAAATTGAAAAGCTTTAGCTGGAGCTGGAGAGATTGCCAGATGCACAACGTGATGCATGTGTCTGGAGTTTGTGTTTACAGCAGTGAGAGGCCCTGGCATGCCCAAACCCTGCTTTCTCTTACACACACCACATATAAGTAATTTAATAAATACATCTTTTTAAAAATCTTTTGCATAACCAAGGAAATGAAAAAACAACCAGTAGAATGTGTGAAAAATCTTGCCAACAGTTTGTTCATGAGAAGATTTGTATCCAGAATATATAAAGAACTAAAAAACATATAGTACCAACAGCAGAAACAATCTCATAATTAAATGGGCATGTGAACTGAACAGACACTTCTTCAAAGGATTATAAATGCCCAGTAATTGCATGAAGAAACATTCAATACCTTAACCATGGAGAAAAAGAACTCCAAACCTACATTGACATTCCATTTCACTCCAGTCACAATGGCAGTCAACAAGAAAGCAACCAAGAGCACATGTTGGAGAGGATGTGGGGGAAAGGAGCACTTACACACTGTTGAAGGGGATTTAAATGGGTACAGTTTCTACAGAAATTGGTATGGAGAGTTCTCAAATAACTGGAAATTGACTGCTACATGATCCAGCTGCAGCATGCTTGGAAATTATAGATGATAGACAGACAAACAGATAGACGATAGATAAATGGATGAGATATAGATGATAGAAATATAGATAGAAGATAGATGATAGATGATACATAAATGACAAATAGATAATAGATGAGTGATAGATAGTTATAGATAGCCAAAGGAACCAAAATCAGCATACTTCATGATATCTGCATATGCCTGCTTATTATATACTCTTCCCACTATCCAAGGAAATCACCCTAAGTGCTTATCAAAGCATGAATAAAGATTATTATGGTGTCTACATATAAACAATGAGCTATTACCAGCTATAAAGAAGAATGAAATCATGCCATTTAAAGGGGAATGGATGGAACCAGAAATCATCAGATTAAGTGAAATGAGCCACACTCTGAAAAATAATTATCCTATGTATTCTCTAATACGTAGAATCTAGAGAATTAATAAATTAATTATTACTGGAAATACAGGGGGACTATTCTGGAAGAAGAGAGGGATGAGATAATGAGAGAGGGAAGTGGAGAGAATAACTATGATCAAAGTACATTATATTAAATGTTTGAGATTCTAACAATGAAACCCATGATTTTGTGCAATTAATACGTACTAATAAATTTCTGAGCAAAAAAATAAACTTTACCCAAGGAGATGTGTGATTTTGCCCTCCATAAAAGTGAGGTGATTACTGGAATTCTGGGATAGGAGTGACTTTTTGTCTTTGGGACTTTGACACAAGAAAGTCTGTTGGGGGCTTTGATCTGCGTCTCAGAACAGGCTGCTCAGTTCTCATGCCTGAAACAACTAGAGACTGTAGATGAATCCAGACCTCAAGAAGGTGATAATGGCTAAAGGTCATCCATGCAGGCAGGATGTGGCGGAGGCACACAGAGACTCATAACACCAAAGACACACAAGCCACCAGACTCTGTTTCTAACAACTTCTAAAATTAATACTTTAATCTATTTTTGTAGATTTATTCATGTTATCTATGTATTTGAGTCAGTTTTTGTTTCTAAGAACTTCGAAAATCAAACATTTAATCTATTTTTTGTAAATCTATTCATGTTTTCTAGGTATTTGAGTCACTTTTCGTAAAGTATGCCCTTCTAGGGATTTGTCCACTTTTCAAAGTTATATCTTCTCTTAGCACACATTTGCCCAATTCTCACAATGGATCTCATTGGTTTATGTAGCTAATTTGTATTAGTAAATTTCAGTAACTGGGAGATGATCTCTGGACTCCTCGAATGTTCTACATGGCAGCAATTATGAATGTTTTGATTTCTCTCATGTAGTAACTTTACTTCCTATTCCTAGTTACTGGTTTTAGAAATGTGCATTTCTCTGTATATTTGTGAGTCTATTTAAAAGTTTGTCAATTATTTTGAAGAATCACGTTTTGGCTTTATTGTTTTTCTGCTTCCTGTTCTTCTTGTTTTGTCCTGCCTTGATTATAGTTTCCTACCTTCTTCAAGACTTTAAAAGATAGCTTACATTGGTCACTTAATCTTTTTAAAATCTTTTGGGGGGGTGGTTGAGGTAGCCCAGGGTGACCTGGAATTCATTATGTAGTCTCAGGGTGGCCTTGAACTTCTGGCAATCCTTCTACCTCTGCCTCTTGAGTAATTTTTAAAAAATATTTTATTTATTCATTTTCAGACAGAGAGAGAGAATTAGAGCCACTTACAGTGTGTATTGTAGAATTTTCAAATATTGAATTCTTATATTTCCTCTCATTGTTTCTTTCTACTTCAATTCCATTCTAACTGAAGAACATACTATTGCTAATGGCAGTCTCATACAGTTTTCCAACTCCTACTTGACCACAAAAAAGGAACAGAGTCAGTTCATTATCAAGAATATAGAAACCACACATCCTATCCTGGGATGATTGTTTTCTGTGGGGGCCTCTTTCCTAGTTTCAGATTCAATATGTATTCCTTTGTTCTGCTTAGCCTGTTTATTAATGATCCTTAGGCATATCCTTAATTTTCAGTATCTCAAGCAAGGAGGAGGAGGATCACGACTCCTACTTCTGCATAAAATGGCTGTACATAGATGCTTAGTTGCTCTGCGTGCACTTCTGAAGGTTTGGGCACCTGCTGCTATGAGAAGCTGATAGATTTTATTGAAGCTTGCTTTGCACTGAACCTTCAACATTTGATTTAAAGTGGGATTCTATCCAGTTGTATTAGCTAGTTGTAATTTCCCTGGCAATTCAAACACCAAGCTGCAGTGAGCAGAAAAAAAGTTTGATGTCTGTTCCTGGTGTTTCCTAGTGATGATCTCCGTGGCCCTTCATATACTTGGAGTTTTCTTCTGTCAATGTCAGTCAATGCATGATGTTCTGCTTAAACAATACTTTGCATGACTTAAAACTCTAAATGCTTATTGACTTGTTTGGGCTGGGGAGATGGCTCAGTGAGCAAAGTACTTGCTGCACAACTCTGAGTACTTGAGTTCAGATCTCTAGACCCTATAAAAGCCAAAAACTGTGGCAGGCTTTCATAATCCCAGTGTGCTTAATGTGAGAAGGGGTGCAGAGAAAAGATTTTTTGTTGGCATCTCATGACCAGAACTGTGAATAATGAGAGACCCTGACTCAAACATGGTGGGAGGCAAGAAGTGACTTAGAAGTTGTCCTCTGACCCATATGCGTGCTGTGACATACATGTGCCCACACTTACATGCACATATGTAGCAGGTACCTTCTTGTAGCTGGGACAATCACCCAACCAGAAGCAGTTTATGGGAGTAAAGGATTTATTTCACCTTAAAGTTTTGAAGGGAAGTTTCACCATGGTGGAAGAGCTGACTCACTTCACAGATATGCAATAGAAGAGAGAGAGAGAGAGAGAGAGAGAGAGAGAGAGAGAGAGAGAGAGAGAGAGAACAGTAAGCAGGAGCTGGCTCTTAAGAGTAGGTTAGACTCATAATCCACTCCCAGTGACACACCTCCTCTAGCAGGGCTCCACCTGCTCAAGACTAAGTAGAAACATAAACACAAACATTGGAGGATATACAATACATTTACATTCAAATCACCACAACATAAACACCAATAGATTAAAAACAAATAAATACATGTTTAAATCTCAGTTTATCTTGCATTATGTCCTACTGTGTGGAAGGAACATCCATGTACACTGAACTGAATGTTATTTCTCCTACTTGGTAGAGTTAAGTCTAATGGACTTCTCATTTCTTATACCAAGATATCTGCACTCTAGCCTTGAGAAATTTTCCATTATTTCCTTGAACGAGCTTTCCATCCTTTCAGCATTCTGAAGTCCTTGATGACCAATAACCAAATTGTCTGCTTATTTAATATTACCTCAAATTTCCCATAATATTCATTCATTGTTCTTTATTTTTATTTTTTCCACAGCTGTATGGTTAAATAACTTGTCTTCAAGCTCTTCTCTCTCATCTTGCCAACTACTAATGCCATCATGTGAATTTTGATGAGTGTAATTTTCAGCTCAGAGATTTTTGTTTGCTTTTCATTTAGTAGCCACTATCTCTTTTTTTAACTCACTCAGAGTATTAAAATTGTTCCAAAATATAGAGAATGAAATGAACATATAAGCACAAGAGAGATGGCTCAGCTTACCAGGCATTTGTCTCCAGTGCCCAAGGCCCTGGGTTCAATTCCCCAGTACCCACATAAGCCAGGCATACAAGGTGGGGGCCCTCTCTCTCTCCCCCCTCTCTCTCCTTGAAGATGAATAAATAAAATACTTAAAAATAAAAAATATGTCACAAGACGCATTTAGAACCTAAAATAAGCATGACCAGAAAATAACATCTCTGTGGCACAGTAATGTCAAGTACAGAACAAAGAAATAATACTAAAAGCTGTCAAAAAATCCCACCAACTCACTTACAAAGGAATAACATCGGGTCACTCAGAAGAATCCCTAAATCTCAGAAAACTATAGAATGATGCAATGAAACAATAAATAGGAGGCAAAGATTAGCGAAATGAAAACTAAAATGTTTGATCTATTTTTGAATTAAAAAATCTTTTAGTCAAACATGGTTGTTCACAGCTAAATAATTCCAGTACTTGGGAGGCTGAGATTAGAGGATCCATATGATTTCCAGGCCAGCCTGGGCTCCAGAGTGAGTTCCAAAGTGAACCCTGCCTCAAAAAAAAAAAAAAAAAAAAAAAAGGTATTCAGGGGTTGAAAAAATGGCTCATGGTTAAGGTACTTGTCTGCAAAGCTTAAGGATCCAGATTTGATTCCCCTGTACCATGGTAAAGCCACATACACAAAGCAGCACGTGTATCTTGAGTTTGTTTGCAGTGGCTAAAGGCCCCGGCACACCATGCACATACTCTCACTGTAGAAGAAAAATAAATAAATAAATATTTTTAAAAAGATACTTCTCAGTCATGCACTTAAATTGGGAGATCTGTTTCCAAGGAAGACATAAAACTATGGTCAAGAATGCATTCTAAGCCGGGCATGGTGGCGCACGCCTTTAATCCCAGCACTCAGGAGGCAGAGGTAGGAGGATTGCCATGAGTTCAAGGCCACCCTGAGACTACAGAGTGAATTCCAGGTCAGCCTGGACTAGAGCGAGACCCTACCTCAAAAAACCAAAAAAAAAAAAAAAAAAGAATGCATTCTAATAAGGAAAAGGGTAGGAAGAAAAGAGAAGGAAGGAAAGGAAGAGGATTAAAAGAAAGTAGTGTAAATGGATATATATATATATATTCTTATTTAATTGTGTATTTTAATGGTATAATTCAAACCATTTCTATGCCAGCATTACCAAGAATATTTACATTGTTTAGTAAGAATTCCTGATCAGTTTAAAAGGTAACAAAGGGACCGGAGTTGCTACATATGCAACTGGGAACCTGCCTGAGCCAGTGTAAGCAGAGCCACAGAGAGAAAATTATCCACTTCCCCTGACCTTGGACCCGCAGCTGGAGCCACTAGAACCAGAGCTACACAGAACCTAGCACAGCTGATCTAAACAGCAGATTCACAGACCCAGAGCCAGCCCACAGCCAACGCAGAGAGAGCCAGCCTCATATGCAGCTTTCTTGAGACCAGAGGCTATCTTCAGAGGTAACAGGATCATCTAGAGGTGATTGATGCACCTCTAGTAGGCATTTACCATTCTTAATGGGGGGCTTTAAAAGGGAATTTGTATTTGATTTTTATTGATTCATAGTGCTTTATTTTCTCTACCCCTGTCTTTCTTGGGGCAAGGGGTCTCATTCAGTCCCAGGCTGACCTAGACCCTAGAAATCTAACTTTATCAGTCTATAGAATTAAGGGTGTGCACACACCCTTAGATAGTTGGCTTTGTCAAAATTAATGAACCAGCCCAGGCCTATCATGTAGGCCCCATAAGAAACCTTTGAGAAAGTGGCAAGATAAACAAGAGACCTATTACCACAGCAAGACAGATAACCCAGGAAAGGTCAATGGAGAATAGGCACCAAGGATACCTGACACAACCAAAAGCAAAATTCCAGAGACACTTAAGATCTCAATTATAGCCGGGCGTGGTGGCGTACGCCTTTAATCCCAGCACTCGGGAGGCAGAGGTAGGAGGATTGCCATGAGTTCAAGGTCACCCTGAGACTACATAGTGAATTCCAGGTCAGCCTGGACTAGAGCGAGACCCTACCTCGAAAAAACCAAAAAAAAAAAAAAATCTCAATTATAAAGTAGACTTAAAACTCACCCACCATGACTCAGGGAACTGAACGGGAGAGGGCGGTGGAAAGAATGTAAGAACCATGGAAGGGGAGACTATCTAAAGACATTGCCTCCGGGGGGAACTGGCTACCTCTAGTGTAATTCATAACACCTTACCCCATGGACTGATCCAGTATGCCCACTGAGTAGGTTCCCTACTGGGCAGGGAGGAGGGAAATGGGGTACCATCATAAGATTTGCTCATACAATGTACCTAATGATGGATAATAAAGATTTTTAAAAAGATGATGTTTAATCATTGCCCTTGCATAAATACACTGTGGGGTTGTGTCTACATGTGTATATTGTTCATCTGCATATTAGGATTGTATTTTGCCCCACTCAGCCTACTAGAATATTTACATAGGAGGCAACCACAACTCATTTGCTCACCTCTGTGGTCACCCTGGGAGTAATATAAGTGCCACACTTAGCACATTAGGCTTCCACCCTGAGGATATATATTTGATCCACACAGCGAAGAATATAGCAGGTAATTATAAAACCCAAGCATTGAAGAACTCAAGATGCAAAAATCTCTACATTATAATATAAGAAATACAAAAAACTATAGCGAATACAATTCCACCAAAACTATAAATCCATCAGAAATGGCCTTCAGTGAAGCTGACTTAGATGAAATGTGTGACAAAGAATTCAAAAGAATGATTATAATGATACTCAAAGAAATCACAGAGGAAATCAAATGGCAGAAGAAGAACACAAGAAACCAATTTAAAGAAATGAGGAAGTTGATAGAAGATACAAATAAGGAAATAGAAGCCATAAAGAAATACCAATCAGAAATTCTAGAAATGAGAAACACAATAAGTCAAATACAAAACTCTGTAGAAAGTCTCACTAACAGAATGAACCAAGGAGAGGACAGAATATCTAAACTGGAAGACAAGGTGGCAGAACTGGAAGAGTCCAACAACGAGAAGGACAGACTAATAGGAAAGTGTGAATGGGAATTTCAGGATATTTGAGACGCTGAAGAAATCAAATATAAAAATCCAGGGTATTGGGGAAGGAGAAGAATTTCACTCTAAGGGCATGGTAGATATTTTCAACAAAATCATAGAAGAGAACTCCCTCCACATTGGGAAAGTGGTACCAATACAGATACAAGAAGCATTTAGAATACCAAACAGGCAAAACCAAGAAAAACCTCTCCACGCCAAATTATAATTAAACTACTGAATGCACAGAGCAAAGAAAATATTTTGAAGGCAGTAAGAGAGAAGCAGCAGGTAACTTATAAAGGCAAGCCCATTAGAATAACTGAAGATGACTTAACACAAATTTTAAAAACCAGAAGGGCTTGTGGTGATGTATTCCAAGTTCTGAAAGAAAACAACTCTCAGCCAAGATTATTATATCCGCAAAGTTCTCCATCGCAATTGAAGGAGAAATAAGAACTTTCCACAACAAAGCTAGGCTAATGGAATATATGTTTACAAAGCTAGCGCTACAAAAAATACTTGAAGGGATCCTTCAGACTGAAGGGAAAGAAAAACCTATACATAATGACACAGGAAAAAATAAACTGTATTTAAATAATGGGTGTGAGGGTTAGGTTTTGTTGTCAACTTGATCTTTTTAATTATCTTGCGTGGGTCTCTGAGGATGTTTACAGAAAAGAAGCCTCTCAGTAGGGGGTGGGATGTATAAAGAAGCTCAGAGGAGCTAGAAATGAACATCCCTGCAGGAAGGAAATTCTAGAGACTCAGGAAGCCAACCAAACTTGAAAAGGGTTGGAAGACACTAAAGCAATATAAAGGGGGAGGAACTTTCTCTCCCTTGGCCCCCTGCCTGTTTGCTGTATGCTTGTGCATGATGTTGGTGATGGCCTCTCTCTCTCTCTCTCTCTTTCTCTCTTTCTTTCTGTCTCTCTCTCTCATGTATCTGTAGCTTCAATAAATCTTTTCCTCCCATAAATATGCCTGGTTTGGAGATTCATCCCAGCAGCATGTGGCTGACTATGACAATAGGTAATAGAAGACGATAAAGGGAAAACTACAAAAACAGGAAATGGGAAGAGTCACACCTTTCAATAATAACTCTTAACATCAATGGCCTTGATACTCCAACAAAAAGACATACACACACTGGATTAAAAGGCAGTATTTATCTTTTTTTCTTCCAGGAAATGCACTTCTCCATAAAAGATAACCACCTGTGTAGGGTGAAAGGATGCAAAACAGTATTTCAAGAAAATGGGCCTAGGAAACAAACAGGTGTTGCTACCCTAATATCAGATAGGATACACTTCAAACCAACAGTAGTTAAGAAATATAAAACAAGGTCATCACATATTGATTAAAGGAACTATTCAATAGGAGGACATTACCATTCTACACCTATATGCATGAAACATTTGGGCTCCCAATTTCATTAAACAAACACTAATAGACGTGAGGTCAGATAACACCAAACACAAATATA
>PVHP010032681.1:0-20122 GCA_004024765.1 Zapus hudsonius | reverse complement strand
TATTCTTTTTGGTTTTACAGCTCACCATTAGGAGACCTTGGACTATGAGGATGTTTGAATAGCACTGGCATTGGTAAAAACTATGGGGACTTTTAAAGTTGGACTAACAACATTACATATTATATCATGGATGGCCATCAGTTTATGGGGCCAGTGGGAGAAGTGGTGGTTCAACTTGGATGTCCCCCAGAAACCTATCTGTTCTGAATGTTTGAACCCAAGCTCATAGCTATTTGGGAGGTGGAGCCTTGCTGGAGGAGATGTGTTGTGGATGAGTGTAGGAGTGTTATATCCAGCTCCCCCTTGCTAGTTTGACTCACTCTCTTGCTACTGTTTTCACCTGCTGTGGCAGAGGTGACTGCCAGCCTCTGCACATGACACCTTTTTCTTGCCATCCTGGAGTTTCCTCTCAAGATTATAAACCAAAATAAACAATTTTTCCCATCAGCTGCTTTGCCTCGGGTGTTCTGTCCCAACAATGCAACTGCAGCACATTTCATTTGTTCTAATCCATACCCCTACCCTACTGTCCTACCACATGTCACCTGTGCTACCCTAGGAACTGATCCCTTTCTTTTCCCCAAACAGCCAGTCTTTTGGCTTTTATTTCACATGTATTATAGTAATTTCTCTTCCCTTGCCCCCTCTTCAGATCTCTTCCTCCTCTCTTATGATCTTTTTAGACTTATGGCCTACTGAAACAGAAATCTGGGGTGTCTTTGAGAGTCACAGAGCCAATGGCTCTTAATTGGGCTTTAACCCAGGAGTTAGGATGGAAGACACTCACAGTCACACAAAATATTCACCAAGTTGGTGGACTCCAGGTTCTAATCTTACAAATTCCAAGAATAAAATCCACAGACCATAGAGGGTGAAGACTAGAGATTTTATTGTAGATCTTAAGAGAAGTAAAGAAGGGAAAGCTTTTGTAAAGCAAGAGGGGGACCTGAGTGGGTAATCTGCCTGGTGCCTCGGATCAGGGTCTGAGCTGGTCAGTCCATCCTCATGCCAAGTGTCCTGTGCTTCACCAGGATTCCAGAAAAGGGAGGAATCTTCTCAAAGTGGGAGTGATCTTCAAGGGGAAAAAAAAGATGTCAGGAAAAAGAAGATTCTCCTTACAGGCTCAAAAACATTTCCCACCTTTATCCAAGGGGTGTGTGTTTATTTGGGGGCCCTGTTACCCTCAGCTGACTAGCAAATTTCTATCTGATTAACACGCATATGTATATATAGACATGCATATATAAACTTAAATTTCATTTAAATGTGAAAGAAAACTTGTGGTATTCAAATCTGGCTTTATTTCACTTGGCATAATGATGTCTGTCCACTTCCATCAATTTTCCTGCAAATGTCACGAGTTTGTTTTTTTTTATAGGTGAATAAAATTCTATTGTGTATATATACCATATTTTCTTTATCCATTCATCTGTTGATGAATATCTAGTCTAGTTCCACTTCTTAACTATTGTGATTGGTTTGGTAATAAATGTGTATAGGCAAGCATCTCTGTCATATGGTGACTTAGAACACTTTGGGATTATGCCCTAAAAGTGGTATAACTAAGCATTTCTTGTACCAGTATGATTGTAGCATTCTTCCTAGTGAGATGCAAACACATGTTTATTCGCCCCAGTTAGGGCATAGAAGACAGACCAAAGAACAATAGTGATAGGAAACAGAAATTGGGTAAACAGTCAGGCTAACAAATTTCCAAAGTTTTTCGTCGAATAAATGTCACTAAGCTTAAAGAAACCTGGATATTACAACCTCTAGGAAAGATTTCTAGATTAAGCTTGAACCCTTCCTAGAAGAAACTCTGATCCTTACCTAGTATTACTGAAAAAGCTGTAAAATCTAGTTTTTGACCATAGTTACCTATAAACCTGGTCTTCCTCATATAGACACACCCCACTTGGGAAAAAAAAAACAGATGAGTCTCAATGTGAACTTTCAAACACCCTCTTGCCTCCCTGGGCAAGAGCTCTACCTTGCATCCTTCACTTATGTTGTAGGCTTACCTCCCCTTCCTCCTGTAGCTTTATGCTATCTATAATAAAATCTTTATGAACCTTATCCTCTGGTCCATGGATTTTCATTCTTTGAATTTATAGGAAGCACTCCAAATTATTGGTCCATTGGAATACAAGGAACCCCAAAATTCCTGTATTAACTGCACCAAAAATAATTTTGGCAAACTAATGAGTTCATTGGGATTACTTACAGAGGGATTGCACCAAAATCCCACCCCAGCACAAGGCTCACAAAAGCTGCATTTCTGGAGCACACTGCACAACCTGCAAGCAGGTCTCTGGTCTGAGAGTCTCCCTCCCCCTCATCTCCCACCCTCCCACGCCAACAGTTGTTTGTTGTTTTTATAACCTTGGGAAGCGGTTTTGTGATGTTTGAAGTTTTAGCTTCTTCCCCAGATTTGTTACTTCTTGAGTCTCCCTCCTCCCTCAGGGAGGGAATATTTAAATTTTCAGAAAATTGCTATACAACACTGATTAAAGTTTCCCTACTCAAGACCTTCCAAAGGTTTAAGCTAGAAATAAGTTTAAAGAACTTTAGAAAAGCTATACAGATAGGATCTAAATAAATAATTGATATTATTTACTACCAAAGTACTAAGTGTTCACATTCTCTTATTCTAATGTATTTAAAACATAAAGGTCTTCATGTCAGAAGCTAACTCCCATTATAATACAGACTACTGAAAAAAATATATAGTTTTTGCCTGCACCACATAGCATAGCATCTCAATATATATCCATCAAGTTAAATTTACATTAATTATACTATTTTCAGTCTTACCATATGTTCTATACCAAGAATCCAAAAGGTCCATTTTAACCTAAAATGTCAACTATATGAAATCAAAGTTAATTATTTGCAGTGATTCTCAATATCTAAGGTTCTACAATTATTAAAATAAGGGATGGAAGCTGAATAAAATGACAATCAGAGACAAAACAGAAAAATGAAGTCAATGGACTGGACATTTTACAAGCCAATACGGTTACTAATTCTCCCACAACAAGTCCCCATCTGGCTATGAAATTGTCTACTTATGGCCCATAGAAAGAGCAATATGGCTGAAAATATGTCAACAGAATTAAACTTTTATATAGGAAAAAGTCTTTACAAAATAGAAATCAAATTCATTTGATTCAATAATTAATGAAACCTAACAGGAATTTGGATTTAACAAAAATACAGAGATTCAAAAAGTAACATAGGATTAGTGAAACTACTGTAACCTTCTCTCAAAATAAGTTCACACTTCAGAGAAGCAATTAAAAGAGCTCACAAAATGTAGACTACATAGCTAATGCCACAGAAAGGACGTCTAAGGAGTTTACAGGGTAATAATAAAAACCGCTAATAAGTTTCTGCAGTTGAAAAGGCAAAAAAGACGATCAATGGGGTTAATCACTAGGCTGCAAAGTATAAAATATCTGCTAAAATGGAAACTAATTAAACTCATAAAGCTTTGGTAAAGGCAAATTTGACAGGGATTAACAAAGTATGGGACCTTGTGTTGAATCTAAATTCTACCAGGTCCATTTCTCCTTAGGAAAGGAGGGGTCCCACCAGAGGGATACCATGGTAGTAAGAATAATAAAGATGTTCTTAGAAATACTTCATCACTATATCAGTGACTTTCTCTTGATAGACCTGATACACATGTCTCCTCTGCCTTTTTATATAATATGATACAGGAAGCAGAATATCAAATGGTAGTTTCACCATTTCACAAGATTTATTGAAAGAAATAAGAAGTATGAAAATGCATCTTTGTTATTTAACAATCTATTCCTTATACAAATAAAAGAATTAGTGTAGGCTCTCAATTGCTAGACTCTTGTGCCAGATTTTTTTAAAGTCTACAGTAGTCTCACCCAGCAGTGGCCCCTGCAAGCTACACAACCATAAATGAAGTGGCCATTTCGTTCATGGTCTTTCAAAAAGGCTGCCATTACACATTCAAGACTTGAACAATCAACATGCCTTCCTGGATGGTGGAACAAGGGAAAAAAACAAAGTAGAAGAGGGACTAATTGGGGGAAAAAAGTTGGAAAGGTAAGAGTGAGGGGGAACTAAAGGAAGCAATAGGAGGCAATTATAATCAAAACACATTATATACATGCATGAAAATTGTCAGTAAATTTAAAAAAACAGTTATTTGGCCTAGATGTCCAGCAACCAATGAATGGATAATGAAAATGTGGTCCATATACACAATGGAATTCTACTCAGTAGTAAGGAAAAATGAAATTAAGAAATTTACAGAAAAATGGGTGGATCTGAAAGACTAAAATTGCATGTTCTCTCTGATATGCAAGTTTGTACATAGGGGAGGCAAATATCGATAAAGCCTACAGACAGAACTGCAACCAAAAGTGAATATGCTAGTCTGGTCTACGTTTGATTCCGAAGTACCCACATAAAGATTTGTGCACAAAATGGTGCATTCATGTGGATTGTATTTGTGGTGGCACAAAAGGCCCTGGTATGCCTCACCCCACCCCCCAAAAAAATATATGTATACATACATATGAGAGATGATCTGGAAGAGGGGAAGGGATAAACAAAAGGATAAAAGGATACTTTTGATTTGTAAATAGAGTAAGAAAAATACAGAAGAGGGCTGGAGAGATGGCTCAGAGGTTAAGGCACTTGCCTCCAGTGCCTAAGGCCCTGGGTTCAATTCCCCAGGACCCACATACGCCAGACCCACAAGGTGGTGGCCCTGGTTCTCTCTCTCTCTCTCTCTCTCTCTCTCTCTCTCTCTCTCTCTCTCTCTCTCTCTCTCCTCTCTCTCTTTCTCTCTCTCTGCTTGAAAATGAATAAATAAAATATTTTTTAAAAAATTTTAAAAAAGAAAAATACAGAAGAGAAAATTGAGAGAAAGAAGAGAGATGGAATCAATAAAAACAAATTGTATTTGAAAATGCCATATATTAAAACAATAAAAACAAAAACTAATTTTTAATTTTCCCCCTAAATTTTGCTATGGGTAAGAAAAGATGTTTACTTTCTGTCGTAAAATTCTCCTGTTAAAAAAAAAAAAAGAGAGAATCTCATGTTATTCTTACTAATTCTTATCTCCTTTGAAGGATCTGATCTAACATGGAGTAGAATTAGAGCAAAAAAGACCTAGCTTTGGAGGATCTAGTTTCTACTAGAAATCCATTTTAGCATGTAGCAAAAGCCCTCATACACAATTCCACTATTCTGATAAAAATAAGGAGAGGTAGAAAGATAGGCTGGCGTTCATGCCCAAAAGCTATAAGAAAAGCATACTCAGTAAAGTCTATTCCTTACCTTCTGGAACTCAAATTTCTCAGTGTTGAGCAGAATTTGGAAAAGAAATAATAATTTAAAACCCAAAGATGAAATGGGAACAACAGTATTGAAGTTAAGAATACTTTTTAAAATGTAGTATTGAGGTGGAGAGATTGTTCAGTGGTTATGGCGCTTGTATACAAAGCCAAAGGATCCAGGTTCAATTTCCCAGTATTCACATAAGCCAGATGCACCAGATGATGATGTGTCTGTAGTTCATTTGCAGTGGCTAGAATGCCCACTCTTTAACCTCCTCTTTCTCTTTTTCCTTCTCTTTCTCTCTCTTTGTCTCTCATAAAGTATTATTTTTTGGCAGGTAATATTCATTGTAGGATGAATGAATGGTTCATTCATTCATGGTTTAGCAATAGAAAAGATGCAAAACAAGAAAACAGACTCACACATTCACGCTGAGACAAGCATTAAGCCATAGTAACACATTAACATATATTCTAGGATTTTTATATATTCTAAAGCATTTTGGACAAAAGTTTTTAGAAAAATAGGATTTGACCATGCATATTATTTTATGACCTTTTTCTCCCTCTGGAGGAAAAAAAACCTTTTCATATCAAGAAATATACAGATAATTCAATTTTCATAAGGCTACCTTGTATGGCAATATATAAGTGTCTTAATTTGCTTATTCCCCAAACTATCTTATGTGAAACATTGTTTCTATAGGGCCTTCAATACTTTCATAAGGCAGAGCAATGGAGCTTACCTCATAGCAGCCAGGAAAAGAGAGAGAGAGAGAGAGAGAGAGAGATTCTACAATCCCAAAATCTCCTTCAAGAGAACATGCTCAGTGCTTTAATTTTCCCTTCCATTGGGTCCTGCCTCCTAAAAATTCCACCACTAATTCCATAAAGTACCATCATCTGATGACCATGCCTTTAATATAAGTACAGAAGGGGATATTTAATATCCAAGCCATTGTGCTGTATCTCCTAAACATGACAACATATAACATTTTTAAAGAAATCTTTCAGAATGAGTATGTGTGGCAGTTTAAATGTATATCCCCCATAGATTCAGATGTTTTATTAAAACTTGTAACTTGGAGGAAGAGTCATTAGGGGCAGATCCTGGAGTCCAGCCTTAAGGTTTGTTTGGGTGTAGATCTGAATTTTAGCCCAAATTTATGCGTAGAGGTCGAGTTCTGGCTGGTTTTTGTTGTTTGCTGGCTGTTGGTGGTTTTTCTCTCTGCTTGAATCTGTGAAAGGGAGTCAGCTTCTTCTGCACTCTATGGAACTTCCTCTGGATCTGTAAGATGAAATAAATCCTGTTTCTCTCCAAAACTGCCTGGTTTAGATGTTCATCCCAGCAATGTGAAACAGCCTATTACAGTATTGTTCAGAACGTATTTTGTGAAATAGTGAAATACTCTTGATTGTAAATTCAAGCACTGATATGAGTCTATGTTAAAAAAATATTATGTCATATTATTAAGGAAAAAGGTTGTTAATAGAAAAAAAAATCAACTTCAAAATTCTGCTTCCATGTGGAAAAGTATAGTCCATAATCTACCTCTAACTTGGCAAACATGCCTCCTGGGTCTCTCATTTCTTCAGGAAAAATAACAATTAAGGATTTGATGCCAAAGGTTTTGCAAATAAGATAGGTCATTTTACCCATTTTACCTAATCTACCAACTATTTCAATAATCCTCAGATATTCATAAGTGATGTGTGCCAGAAGGGAACACTCTCACCTCAGGAAAATAAAGTGCATGAGGGCAAAAAAAAAATCACAATAAGTGAAGAGGGACTAGTTAGAAAGAAGCAGGGTTTGGTGAAGGAGAGATAAAAGAGTGGAGAGTGGAGATAAAGGAGGTGTGGGAGGAGCGTGGGATGGATGGAGAGAGTGAGGGGATAGCAAGAGATCTATCAGCACAGCTAATCAGTCAACACAGGAGAAGCCAGCGTGACAGACACCAACAATTTCCAACATGACCTAAAGCAGTAGTACAGAGGCCCTTAAGATCTCAACAATAAGGCAGTCTTAAATCTCACCCACCATGACTCAGGGAGCTAAGAGGAAGAGGGGGAAGAAAGAGTGTAAGAGTCATGTTGGGGAGAATATCCAGAGACATGGCCCCTCAGCAACAATGCACAAGTGTGTGGGGGGGAACCTGGCTGCCTCTTGTGCTATCCATAACCTCCTACCCCATGGAATGATTCAGTATGCCCACACAGGAGGATACCCAGTAAATTGGGGACAGGGAGGAGGGAATCGGGGATACCAACATAATATTTACTAATATAATGTATCTAATTTTGGACAATAAAAATACCAAAAATAAATAAATAAAGATGCTTTATAGCAAAAAAAAAAAGCAGGTGTGGGAGGAGCATGTGTTTAGGGTACATTGTGTATCTGCATGGAAGTTGTCAATAAGATTCTAAACAGAACATAAAATAAATGATATGTGTGTTCATCTTATGAAGTTAAGAAACAAATAACAAAAGAGTAGAAATAACAGAGATAAAAGTCACAATCAATTCATCAGGAAACAGTTACGAAGAATCTATAAAGTTAAGCATCTGAATCATTTCTGTGTCATTTATTTTCATTCTGTGAACAAATACCTGAGCAGAAATAATTTGGGGAAGGAAAGTTTATTTTGGCTTATAGTTCTAGAGGATAGAGTCCTTCATGGAGGGGAGGCATGGTCAGTGAAGGGAACCAATCCTCACATGGGTAGGCAGCAAGAAGAGAGAGCAGAAAATAGGGCTGACTACAAAACTTCAAGTTCTGCCCCCCAGTGAACCATTTCTTATAGCCAGTCTCCACCTCTTGGGTTCCACAACCTTCCCAAATAGCACCACCACCTGGGAACCAAGTGTTCAAATACAGGAGCCTATGGGTGGCATTTTTTTAATTGAATCCACAACAATTTCCTTTTTAACTGCACCAAAGATGCAAAATGTGTATGCACTGGTCTGATTTAAAATGCAGGCTATGCCTTACAGTGCAAAGTCATTTGCTGTGAGACCAGGACCCAGACAATCACAGAAATATGCAGGCATTCTCAACTGCAGCAGAAATGTGAGATGATGGCAAGCCTGTGTGCTGCCATTTTAGATACGATATAGTGGACACTATAAAAAGAAATCAATGTTCCAAAATTATAACCCCAAGAAGATGAGAGCAGGCTCTCCAGACAGCAGGCAGCGAATTGCAATTAAGTTTCTTCCCATGAGGCTAATTGTAGGTAGCATGCTCCAGATATAGGGTTTTATTCACCTATGCCCCAGACATTGAAGCTAAAAACATGGTATAAAAGAATTTGTTTCGGGAGTAGTAATTTTACAGATCTGGATTAATTACTATAATTATAGAAAATTATAACACCCATATTGTTTTTTAATTAACTTTATTTAACACTGGGACTAATGATCCTCACATGTAGCACCAGGCAATAGCCATTTCAGCAATAAATCCAAGAGCTACTTGAAAAAATAAAATAAAATAGGAAGTTCAGACTCTTAATGATTAATCATAAAAAGTCCAAAACATTTGCATCATTTTAAAGCATCAGGTAAAACCATAAATTTAATAACTTTGAACATCTAGCACTATAGTATGAGTTTATCTATCAAAATATGAGCTTCTGACACAATATATCTAGGGTGGTCACCCAAAAAGCCCACTTCTACAAAGTTCCCAAATGATGCTAGGGATGCTGGTTTGGAAACACTACTTTGATAATCAATGTGAGTGAAGTAGAGACATTTCTAGGGAAATATAAATACATCGATGATTCAAGAATCAGAAACTCTAAAATAATATCAAAAGGTTATGGATGAATCACTTTTTAACTTTTTTATTGTTAATAATTAGATACATTGTATGAGCAAGTCTTGTGATAGTACCCCCATTTTCTTCCTCCCTGTCCCCAACCCACTGAGGGCCCTCCTCAGTGGGATTGCTGGACCAGTCCATGGGATGTGGGGTAATGAATTATACAAGCAGTAGCCAGGTTTTTTTTTTCTTTGTATGTTCTTAAGGGGGGAAATGTCTCTGGATATACTTCCCCACCATGGCTCTTACAATCTTTCCGCCCCCTCTTTCGCAACGTTCCCTGAGTCATGGTGGGTGAGTTTTAAGTCAGCTTTATTGTTGAGATCTTAAGAGTCTCTAGGTTTCTGCTTTAAAAAAAAAGGCTTCCTGAGCTAGAGAATTTGCCTGTTGAATTATTTAAAATTGCTACTAAGGAACATATAATCCCCATGTCAAGGAAAAAAATTCTGAGCATTAAATACATAGGAAATTTGATTTATTTCAATGCTAAAATATTCCTGAATGCATAAATTGGGGAGGCCATAAGTCTGTAGTTATGCTAAAAGAAAAGTAACAAATTAGATAAAAACAGACTTTCAGAACAGGATTATTTCTTAGCCTTAGCTGAGTGCCCAAACACAGTCACTACTATAGTTCCTATTTATGTAGGAATGGAGCATCAAATTTTCAGAAAAAAATTACAAATAAGATTATTAATAAAATATTTTATCAATTAAATATTATTCCAGAAATGGAGCAAGCTATAACAGAGAACCTCTCATGTGGTGGTTTGAATTAGACTTTCCCCCATAAATTCATATGTTCCAAATGTTTGACTCTCCAGCTGATGGAAATTTGGAAGGTGGAGCCTTGCAGGAGGAGCTGTGCTGCTGGGGGTGGAGCTTGAGATTTATTACCCCCTTGCTGGCCAGTGTTATTGGGCTCACTCTCCTGCTGCTACTTTGCTACTGGCTGTGGTAAAGAGGTGATATCCAGCCTCTGCTCCACTGTCTATTCCCTGCCATCACAGAACTTCATCTTGAGACTGTAAAGCAAAATAAACCTTCTCCTCCCACA
This sequence comes from Zapus hudsonius, assembly GCA_004024765.1. Classification (NCBI taxonomy): domain Eukaryota; kingdom Metazoa; phylum Chordata; class Mammalia; order Rodentia; family Dipodidae; genus Zapus; species Zapus hudsonius. The sequence goes on along the minus strand of PVHP010032681.1, from coordinate 9,910 downwards.
AACTGCTTCTGCCTGAGTGATTTATCCCAGCAACACGAAGGTGACTGCAACAGGAAAATTGCTACTGAGAGTGGGCTCATTACTGCTAGAAACCTGGCTGTATGGCTTCTTTAGAAGCGATTTGAAAACCTTGGCTGAAGCACCTTGTAGTGCTGGAGCAGAGTCTGACGGACAGAGTTGAAAGAACTCAATGTTAAAAAGAACTGTGGACTGTGAGGTTTGGTTAATGAGGAGAAAAGATCTTTGTCTATGGGATAGAGGCAGTATGAGTGTGAGGCTAGCTGTGATATTCCTGTGTCCTGAGAAGCTGTGCAGGGATGTGAAGGGTAGAAATGGACTGGTGTGAGTAGAAGGATACAGCACAGAAAGAATGAAAGTTTGGGCTGATGACTACAGCTGGCTTCAGCTGCAACTGTTTGAGAGATTAAGACTATTGAGATTGGGCCTGATATTCTGCATTGTGGTAGCAGGAAAAATGTTGACTGTTTTGAGAGTAGGGGCATGACTACTGAGGGAGTTTTTCTGTTTTTCACAGTTTGCTTTATTCCCGGAGCCCTGGTTTAGCAAGTTTGGTAGCCCACATGGTACTGTGGGAGTATGACAAATGTAAGAAAGAGGGGGTCATTGGTTCTGCAATGTGGCTTGCTTTTTGGAAAAGGCCACTGGGTGATGTGAAGCAGGCTTCTTGGTATCCCTGTAGCAAGGCCTAATGGAGCCATGGAATGGATGAACCATGGTTTTCATTGTAAACCTGAAGATGTTTGGATACACCAGAACTGTGGGACAGCTGTTAAGGAGAGCTGTTGGTGTAAGGTGGGTTGTTACCAAGGCTGTAAACATTCAACCGGGAGGAGTAGAATTGGAACTTCAGAAACTTAGTCAAAGGTCAGAGATGTAAGACTTGGAGCTGTGGAACTAGATGTTTTGTTTTTTCTGTTTGTTTTAGATCGTATATTTGGTTCAATATTTCCTTGCTATGACAAATACTACCTTTGGCAGTATGAGTGTTTACTCTATGCCATTATGTTATTTTGGTGTTAGAGGCACCGTTAAAATACATTGGATTATGGTGATATTTAAACAGTGTTGGGATTGATAAAAAATATTTTTAAAAATAGGAACTTTTAAAGTTGGATTGAATATATTGCATTTTACATTATGGGTGGTCATCAGTCAGATGTAGTGTTTTGAATTAAGTGTGACCCATAAACTCATGTGTTCTGAATGCTTGATCCCTATCTGATGACAATTTTGGAAGTGGAGCCTTGCTAGAGGAAGTCAGTTGTTGAGGGTATACCTTGAGGTTTTCAGCCCCAAGCTTGCCAGTGTTAGTTGGCTCACTCTCCTTCTACTATTTTGCCACCATTTATGTCAAGGAAGTGATGTCCAGACTCTGCTCTACCATCCTTTCCCTGCCACCATTGAGCTTCCCCTAGAGGCTATAAGCCAAAATAAACCCTTTCTTTTATCCCAACAATAACAGCAACAATCCGTATAAATCAAATCAATTGCTTCAATAAAAAAAATTTGGTAAAATACTATTTCTTTTCAAAACACTTTAAATAAGAATTACAAGGGGAGGGTAGCTTGGCAGATAGCTCAGTAGACAAAGCACTTGCAGCACAAGCATGAGGACCTCAAGTCAGATCCAAAGAACCTACACAAAGCAAAATGCAGCAGTAGGCATCTGTAATCCCAGCCATATAGTGAGACAGGAGGCAGAGACTGGAGAATTCCTCAAAGCTCACAGGCCAGCAAGCCTGGTGAATACAATAGAGGACAAGAGATCCTCTCTGAAATAAGGTAGAAAGTGCAGACTGACACCTGAATTTGTCCTCTGCTGTCCACGTGCACATTATGGCACATATGTGCACACACACACACACACACACACACACACACACACACACACACACACAAAGATGTTTTTAATCCTTTTAGGAAATATTAGAAATCTATTCTCCTGAGTATGAATATCAATCTCCAACCAACACCACCATCCATTAGAGACAAGCTCTTTGAGGGGGGGGGGGGTTGGAGAGATGGCTCAGTGGTTAATGTGCTTGCCTGCAAAGCCTAAACCTTGGTTCAATTCTCCCAGTACCCACATAAAGCCAGATGCTCAGTAAGACATGCATCTGGAGTAATGTAGGAGCTGGAGGCCCTGGCACTAACCATTCTCTCTCTCTCTCTCTCTCTCTCTCTCTCTCTCTCTCTCTCTCTCTCTCTCTCTCTCTCCCTGTTTTTCTCTCTTCTATCTATCTCTCTCTGTTTTCAAATCAATAAATAAATACACACATTATAAAAATAAACTTTCAGATTTGTTAAGAAGGTCCCAGGAGCAGTTGTCTTGATGATTTGCACTAAACATGGAGCAACTTTTCTCAACCATTCAGACTGAAAAGTCTCTAGTTTTATGGATGAAGACGTCTTCTCAGGGGTTTTAAAAGTTTGGAAGGCATTGTTTTATCTGAAATCACACTTGCATTTCACTATCTTTACTATGCATTGCAAAATGCTATGCAGCACATTTCACCGTTGAATGGCCACACAGAACAGTCTTTTTCAGAAACAACTTGTGAAATGCTATGAGAAAATTTTGTTGGAAAAATATAATTAACTTTCTAAAGTAAACATGGGGAAGACACAATTTACTCCATTTGTACTGAATGCTGATAACTATTCTTAGAGCTTTCACTACTGCAACCCTGAAATCCAGACACCCTTGGCAAAGACTGTGCTTGAAACAGAGCAGCAACATGCACCAGAGGTACTGTTTTCATATAACTTCTTAGAAATGCTATCTATGCTGTCATAATTTAAATCTTCCAGCATTTTCATTTCTACATGTTTGACTGAAGCTTTTTAGGTATCTAAGAAGTCTTTATCTTAAAAATGTTTCCTAATGAACTGGGGGAGGGGCAAGGAAAGGGAGGGCAGGGGGACTCACACAACAATCTAAAACAATAATAAAGGATACCATAAAATCATTATTTTCATGCAGTAAGCTCCCAAGGAAGCCATGGGCATCAGCAGGTAAGAGAGGCCCTGAATAGGGCAAGAGGTGGCCTAACCCCAAGACAAATTGCTCTGCCCTGTAATTCCCACTACCAGTCATTGGTTACTTCTCACACTGAGATGTTGATCAGAGAGACCCATGAAGTCCCCAAAATAAGACAGGTTCTTGAATACCCACTCCAACAAAAGGCAAGACCCTATTGCTGAAGATACCATAGAGTGTCATCATACAACACCGAGAGACCCTGCTTAATAAAGAATGGTATCCAGCCCCCAGATGGTACCATATGTAGTGCTGGAAAGCTACACAAGCTGCCAGGGAAAATTGACCAAAGATATTCCAAGAAAGCAGAGATAGTTGATATAAAGCACTGAATGATGCTACAAAAATGCTGAAGACTGGTAGAGACCAGTAATGCCAAGAAATGCTCATCCATGCAATAATAGCACTGAAACTAGTTGGATAATCAACAGCTTGTTAATTGGCTAAGAGATCCACTCAGAGGCATGTAACCCTTAACTATAACTGGGATCCATTATAATTGCATATGAGGACCAAGAACCTGGTCTCCAAGAGGAAACCCCCACTAACCAGAGATCTACAGAGGCTACACCCATTAGAATCTCAAAAAATTAACAGTTTTTCTCATTTAACCTATATTGATCTCACTCTCCAATTGGAGATTTTTTTTGTATGTGTCAGAAGGCAGCAAAACCCAGTCCTACCAACAGTTCTGGAGAAGTTGCAGGTCACCCAGGCAGGAGATGGACCACCCCTAACTTATGATATAGAGCCCAAAGGAAACCTTTGAGGAAGTGAAGAGATGAGCAAGAGATCTATCTCCAAAGCAAAGCAGATAACCCGAGAAAGGATACTGGAGATAGACACTGAGGATACCCAACACAATCCAAAGCAGAAATCTTAAGACCTCAACAGTAAAGCAGACCTAAAACCTACCATGACTCAGGGATCTCAGCTAAAGAAGGGAGAGAATGATTGTAAGAGCCATAGTGGGAAAGAAAAAAAACTGGCTATCTCTCATACAATCCATAATCCCCTATCCCATGGACTGGTCCAGCAAGCCCACTTAGTAGGGTTGCCGCAGGGTGGGGACAGGGAGGAGGAAAATGTGGATACCATCATAAGACTTGCTCATACAATATATCTAATTATTGACAATAAGCATAAAAAAGGTTTCTTGGGCTGGGAGATGATTCAGTGAGGAACACAGTTTGATACTCAGAACCCATAAAAACCAGATGCAGCACACACACACACACACACACACACACACACACACACAAAGAGACACACACACTCACATCACACATGCACACAAGAGGTTTCCAGGTAACTTATGAGAGCTTGATTTATAATTTATGTGACTGTGAAAATTATTATAAACTAAACATGATATACACATCATTTTATATTGTCAGGGTTCTGGAAATTCTGAGATGTTACATAACATATTATGTAAGTGCTAAAAAAAAAAGTACATTCTACTAAGAATTCCTTTCTAAGAAATGATGAAGATTAAGTGTCAGAATGTATGGGTCCATATTCACTTTTAAAGTCTGTTAGGGAAATCATGTTTTTAACTTTTCCCTAATGTGTAGAAACATATGATTACAATTACTTTCCATATGTTTTGTCCATCCTCATGACATTTGGCAAGAAGTGCTGACAATTCAGAATGTCTACCCAGAGAATTCAACAGCATTTGTGTACTCTTTTTCTAATTTACACATATTGCCTCCTTTAATCACCCCTCTTGATGGTGTATTCCCTCTTCTAATTACTCTCAGAGAAAAAAAGTCTTGATATTAATTTTAAATTTCATCTTTAGCAAAATCAGAATGCAGCAAACAATTTGTAATTCCCTTTGGAACCTGACCAGATACTTCACACTATAATGCTGACCTCCTTTATAAGTGTTCATGTTGTCGTCCAGTCTTTTCCATTCAAGGTTATATTGAAGCAAATTACCCAACCAGTAAGCCACTCCTTGAAAGAGAGTGGATCCATAAGGAAGAAGTGTTAGTTCTTGCTGCCTAATATCATAACATTTGATAGTTTAATAAATAATATCCCATTACTCTAAAATGTGAAACAATTCTTTCTCCTAGGAAGTTTGTTAGCCTGGTGATATGAAGGCTACATGTCCTCCACAGCCTCATGTGTTTGTGATAACACTTCGTATTCAATCCCCAGCTGGTAGCCTTTGAGAGATGGAGCCATATTGGAGAAGGTATGTCACTGGGGGCAGACCTTGAGTTTTATTTACTGGCAAAACCCAGTTAGGTGTTCACTAGTGAGCTCACTCCTGCTGCTGATGCTTAAAGATGTGGGTGAATTCTCTGCTGTCATGTTTTCTCTACCGTGATGAAACTTCCCCTCAACACTGTAAGATTTATATAAACCTTCTCCTCCCATAATCTTCTTCTGGTCATTTGTTTCATCCCAGCACAAGACAATAAGTACAACAGTTATTTTCCTGAGAAGTTTAATTTCTTTAAATTTGAAACCTTCTCTATATACCTGTAATGACTCGCTACATAAAAGTTAGGCAAGGGGTTTTTCTTTGTTTATAAAAAAACAGACAAGATCTATTATATTAGCCATCCATAAAAATAAAACAAAGAAATTAATCATTCTTTCTTAGTATTTTAGAACAAAAAACTAGCAAAGTCTTAAGAAAACTGCACAAGTTATATAGTGCTAAGCTCAGGAATGGTAAGGTACAAGCATGGGGGAGTTCCTTCTGTTCCCATGATGCCTGAGTCTACTGTGGATGTTGATTCATCAATGAGGAGAGAAGACAGTCAGCCAGACACTCATTCAGCACCCAGACATTGTTATGTCACCAAACCAGCACCAGAAATGCCCCACAGGTAAGAAAAAGACAATCCTATTATTTAGCACTTGACTAATGAGGCAGCTCCTTAAAGTCTGAAACATTTCTAACAGATAGGCCTCTTCTTATGAAATTAAATATAGCATACGTTAATTAATTTCAGTTTTAAGCGAACATGGAGCAGAGTAGTATTTTGAGGTTCTGAGCAGAGCACTTGCCCAGTGTTTCTAATGTCATATTACATAAGTTTTGAGCATGTATTTACTGAGCTTAGGTTCAGAGAGACAGGTTAGATAGAAACTGTTAGGAAACTGGCAGGTCTCTGCAAAGACATGAAGAAGACAAGTAACCAACGAAGCAATGTTCTTCAAACAGTAAGTATGGTGACATGTTGAAGACCCCTCAGAGCTGAGCAGACATGGTGAGGGGCCATCAGCTGTATTTTTCTATGCATGCCTCATCTCCACAGGAACAGGTAATAACCAATAGCATTCTTCCCAAGCATAAAGGTCTTACTTAACACCTAAATATAAGGTTTAAAAAACAAAGAACATGCATATTAAAAACTTACTAAAAATTAACATTTTAGCCAAATAATCTGCAGCTTCTACTAGAGCTGAATTCCAGCTTGCAACTTTTATGAATAAAAATTTTAATGTGAACAGAATATGTCACAGCAAAAGCTGTAAAGCTTTAATAAATCATTCTGAAAGGACAATTCATAAAACTTTGCTTACAAGAGCATTATGTCAGTAATTTAATTGTGCATCTTCTCTTTGACAGATACATGCTATTGAGTGTGTGAGTCTAAAGCAAAAAAATAAAGACTTATTTTGCTACTAACCTAGTCTGCTCAGCATTAGACAGAACAGCAAGAGGCACTGACAGCCCAGTTGGCTACAGGGATGCTGATTAATGTAAACTGCCCAATTATGAGCCATAAGAATAGTGTTCCCAATAAATACTCACATATGTCTTAAGAAGCTTAAAAATTCTAAGTATAAAATATATTTTATATAAGTTAAACTCTAAAATCATAAAAAATATTAAAGATGAACTGAAGAGTTCTGGGTAAGATACTGGATTAGATGTTATGTCTGAACAAGAGGATGGATACAGTTAAGAGAAGAAGGAAGACTTGTATCATTGCCTGTGATGGTGAGGTTTTGTTGTCCACTTGATCTTTTTAATAATCTTGGGTGGGTCTCTGAGGATATTCACAGGAAGGCAGCCTCTCAGTAGGGGGCAGGATGTAAAGAAGCCAGAAGTAAACATCCTTTCCTGTGTGAGCAGTGCAGGAAGGAAATTCCAGAGAATCAGGAAGCCATTAAGTCTGGGATAGAATTGCAAGACCCCACAATAGGGTTAAAAGGTAAAAGAATTCTCTCCTTGCCCTCCTGCCTGTTTGCTAGTGTATATATGGTGTTGGTGATGGGTTTCTCTCTCTGCTCGGACCAGCCTCTTTCACTTTTATGGGACTTCCCCTGGATCTGTAGCTTAAATAAATCATTTCTTCCCATAAACTGTGCCTGGTTTGAAGATTCATCCCAGCGGCGTGTGGCTGACTGCAACACTGCCCCAGCCTGCTCCAACAAATTCCTTACAAGAACAGCCCTTGCTGTGTACTTCTCTGAAATTGTCTTACAAACAGTCAAAGTGCTTGCCACCACTGTCCCTGCCCTCCACCACTAGCCAGGGCTAATGGGGCTTAGCCAGTAAACTGCTTTCAGCAACAGCCCTGCTAGCAAACTTCTCCCACAAACAGAATCCAGCAACAACTACCACTGCCTCTTTCCAGTACTTCAATAATTATAACTTTAATTTTAAAAAATTCTATTAACCTATATTCTCCCCAACCAGTTCCCAAAGTGGACTCAAATAAGCAGATGAATGATGGAAGTAAAATCAATCTACAACCTGGAAAAGAAAGTTACCTAAATGAATGAAACAGCAACTTGGAGAAGAAATTGGACAAATGTAGAAAAAAAGTATTCAGCAAGGAAATTTAGGCACTGAAAACGAACCAAGAAAAAGTTCTGTGAATAAAAGAATGAATTAGTTAAATGAGAAATAGGAACTTCAACAGACAAGTCAAGCAAAACAGTGAGTTTCAGGGACAGAGGACAAAGACAATAATATATTCAGTTAGAAGGGGAAAACAGACATGTACAAAATTCCCTAAAAGCCTAGTTAGTATACATTCACAAGACCAAGCCTAAGAAAGCATAGTGTAGAAGAATGAGATGAAATAAAGTCTAAAGGTATAGACAATTAATTAAATGAAATTATAGTAGAAAATTAGCAAACATAAAGAAATTGACATTAAAATGTAAGAGCCATGTAGAACCCCAAGTAGACAAGAGAAAGAAATAAAAAAATAAATATATGAAAGGAAGAAATGAAATTATCCATATTTGCAGATAAAGCATGATTCAATACTTAACTACCCGATGGAATCCACCTGAAAACTTTTAGATCTGACAAACACTTTTAATAAAGTTTGAGGATATGAAATCAATATACCAAATCAGTAGGTGGTGCTGGTGAAATGGCTCAGCAGTTAAAGGTAGTTGTTTGTAAGCCTGCCATCTTGAGTTCACTTTGCAGCACCCACATAAAGCCAGATGCAAGGTGGCACAGGAATCTGTACTTCAAACATGCCTATAGTAATGGGAAGAAGAGATGGGAGAATAGGAAGCTAGGGAAACTATTAGACCAGTGCATACACAGCAGCAGCATTAAAGTTGTAGGGGACTGTCTGAAGGCATGTGACAAAAAGGACAAACACTTCAAAGTCGTCATTAGACCTCCACAAATTCACCGTGGCATATGCACATCCATAGACATGCACACAACATATACATACACATATATACACACATAAAAAGCAAGTAGTGCTTGGCATGGTGACACAGGCCTTGAATCCCAACACTCAGGAGGGAGGCGAAGGTAGGAGGATTGCTGTGAGTTTGAGGCCAGCCTGAGACTACAGAGTGAGTTCCAGCTCAGCCTGGGCTAGAGTGAGACCCTACCTGGGGGGAGGGAACAAAAGTAACTTTTCTATATACCAATAATGAAATTGCCAAGAAAGAAATTAGAAAAAATATCCCATTCATAATAGCTTCAAAAAATAAAGTACCTAAAAATAAACCTAACTTAGAAAGCAAAAGACTTCTACAATGAAACTTTAAGGCACAGAGAAAGAACACTGAAGAGGGCTGGAGAGATGGCTCAGCGGAAGTGCCTAAGGCCCCCAGTTCAATTCCCCAGGACCCATATAAGCCAGACCCACAAGGTGGTGGCCCTGGTGCTCTCTCTCTCTCTCTCTCTCTCTCTCTCTCTCTCTCTCTCTCTCTCTCTCTCTCTCTGCTTGAAAATGAATAAATAAAATATTTTTTTAAAAAAAGAACGTTGAAGGAAATAGTGGAAATCAGAAAAATTTCTCATGATCCTGGATTGGCAGAATTAATATTATGAAAATAGCTAAATCACCAAAAGCAATCTGAAAATTCAATAAAAATTTCCAAAAACATTTTCATGTAAATTTTTAAAATCCTAAAATTTATATAGAAACACAACAATCATGGGTAGCAAATGCAATAGTAAGCAGAAAAATACTGTTAGAGGTATCACAATCTTGATCTGCTCTTAAATTCCACTGCAGAGTAATAATGAAAAGGTAACATGATACTGGTGCAAAAATAAACACACAGAACAATGAAACAGAGTAGAGGACCCAAAAATAAGCCCACACAGGCTATGGACACCTAGTATTATACAAAGGTATCAAAAGCATACATTGGATGTTAGAGAAATGGCTCAGTGGCTAAGGGGTTTGCCTGCAAAAAGAGACTCAGAATTGATTCCCCAGTACCCACGTAAATACAGATGTACAAGATGGCGCATGCATCTGAGTTAATTTTCAGAGGCCCTGCACATGCATTGTCCCTCTTCTCTCTCTCCCTCTCCCTCTCCCTCTCTCTCTCTCTCTCTCTCTCTCTCTCTCTCTCTCTCTCTCTCTCTCTCTCTCTCTC
>PVHP010032680.1:0-20124 GCA_004024765.1 Zapus hudsonius | reverse complement strand
CCTGCAATTGTTTGAGAGATGAAAACCATTGAGATTGGGCCAGCTGGTCTGCATTAGAACAAAAGGAAGAATGCAGACTTTTGAAGTAAAGGGCCTGAATGCTTTGTTCCCCCCTGGATTAACAAGTTGGTAGCCCACCTGGTTCTGTGGAGTATGGCAAATGTAAGAAGAGAGGGTCGTTGGATTTGCAACACAGTTTTGTTTTTGAAAAATGGCCATCGGCATGTGAAGCAGGTGTGCAAGGTTGCCTGCATGGAGCCCGATGGGGCCTTGAGGATGAACTGTGGGTTGCAATGGAGACCCAAAGAATTCCAGGACTATGGATGGGTGCCAAGGCGAGCTGCCAGCACCGGATGACGTTTTCCCGGACTGTGAGTAGCCGAGCTGGAGAGGCAGAATTGAATCTCCAAGAGACTTGTGTTATTGGTTAAGAATCATTGAGCTTGGAGTTAGAGATTGATGGTGCCCTGTTTGTTTAAAATCTTGTATTGGTCAATCTGTTTTTGCTGTGCCTCATGTTTTGCATTGTGAATGTTCTGTGCCATTATGGGTTTATTTTTGGTATTATGGCTCAGTTGAAGGCTGCGGGGACTTAAGAGTTGAGCTGAACATATTGTGTTTATATCTTGTATGATTATTAGTTTGTGGGGCTGGGGCGGACTGTCATGGTTTGATACAGGTGTCCCCCACAAACAATTGAATGTGTTCTGATAGATGGATCCTCAGCTGATGGCAGTTTGGGTTTTACCACCTTGATGAAGCTGTGTTGTTGGGGGTGGGCTTATGGGGGTTATAAGCCAGCTTCCCCTTGCCAGTATTTGGCACACCTTCCTGCTGCTGTTTGCAGTGCTGTGGCAGAGGTGATGTCCAGCCCTCTGCTCATGCCATCGTTTTCCCTGCCAGGATGGAGTCGCCCCTCAAGTCTGTAAGCCAAATAAACCCATTCCTCTACAAGCCACTTTTGTTTGGGTTCTTTCTGCGCAGCAACTAGAAAGCTGACTGCAACACAACACAAGATTTGCTCATACAGTGCATCTAATTATTGACAATAAATATGCTAAAAAAAGAGTTGCCTCATCTAGGATAAACCAAATTTCCACATTTTCACTGATAGTAAGATTACTCCAGACCTCATCTGTTAGTTTCAATAGCTTTTCCAGTGCCGGCATATCACAGTCTCATAACCAACAAGTTATACAGTGTAAATGTTATTGTCTTTGACACACGATGGAACTGTGACTTAACAGATTAAAAGTTTCCCCCCCTAAACTACTCTAATGCCCTCTAAAATTGCAGAGACAACACTTCTGTTTTTGCATTTTTAAAATGAATGAACCTGAGCACAGCACTGAACCAGTTTGGAGCTTATTGACAACATTCAGGAAAATAGAGAATACTGAAAACCCTGGATTTCTATTTAAAGGTTTTTTGTTTGCTTGGTTTGTTTTTTATTTTTTGGTTGAGGTAAGGTCCCATTTGCCATGTCCCATGAAGCTATGTGGATTTCTGAGACAGTGGCTGACTCACAGCTTCCCAATATGTAGAGACATTCAACTTGAGAGCAAAGTTGTGATGTGCAGAAGGCACATTTTACTTCTACAAGAAAAGAAACCAAAAAGTAAAATATTCAAATTAAAGGTGATTTAATTAAAATTCAAACGAAACTTTACTACCTATTTGAATACCTAATCTGGCCCACTTAATGCATAGAATTTTGATGTTAAATTTATTTTTTAAATGATTTCCTAGACCCATGTGCAAATAAGCAAGTTAAGTTAAAAAGTTATGTGAAGTGGAAAGCCGAGAGTGGTGGTGCATGCCTTTAATCCCAGCACTAGGGAGGCAGAGGTAGGAGGATCACTGTGAGTTCGAGGCCACCTTGAGACTACATAGGTCAGCTTGGGCTAGAGTGAGACCCTACCTCGAAGAACCAAAAAAAAAAAAACAAAACAAATAAGTTATGTGAAGTTATTCCCCTGCAGGAATAAAAGTCTCACTCACACTTCCTAGAACCTCCATGGCTCTTCCTTCCCCAGTCCTGCTGTTGGCTCCTCAGTCAATTATTCCAATACTAAATGAAATGGGATGTACAATATAGTCATTCTCTTACCAGCTTAACCGCTTTCCACAGGGCTATGGAAATAAAATTGTGATTTCTCTTTTTCAAAATCTGCCACTGCTGTTACACTTCAATATCAGAGGTGCTCATTAGCAGGTATTTAGAACCAATGAGTCACATGAGGTAAGTGCCTGTTGAAACACTGGATCACATGTTAATATACTATTACATGAAGCAGCAATCCCACCAGGAGGCTCATATTTTCAGAAACAAACATTCACTGACTGAATCAAAGATGTTTTCTTGTTCTGTGAGAGAATAACAAGTAATTATCCCTTTGCCATTCCAAGCAGCAATAAGTAGTTCATCCAGTATGCAGTGTGCACTACAAAATTATAATCACAAGTGGTGTGTCTGGTCTGTAGAGTGCACTACAGTTCTATAATCACAAGTTGCCTGTCTAGTCTGTAAGGTGAACTACAACACTGGAATCAGAAGTTGTGTGTCTGGTCATCAGAATGTACTATAACTCTGTTACAGAAAACTTCTTGTTGCTGGCAGAAAGAACCCAATGCTTGTGTAGGAAAGCATTTATAATGGCTTACAGACTCAATGGGATGATGATGGCCAGGAAAACAACAGCATGATCAAAGGAAGACATCACCTCCTGGCCAACATCAGGTGGACAATAGTATCAGTAGAGTATATCAAGCACTGGCAAGGGGAAGCTGACTGTAACACCCATAAGCCTGCCTCCAACAATGTATCTCCAAGTAGGTTCTAATTCCAACATTGCCATCAGCTGGGGATTAAGCATTCTGAACACATTAAGTTTATGGGGGACACCTGAATCAAACCACCACATTCTGCCCCTGACCTCTGTAAATTGATAACTAACCATGATGTAAAATGAATGCATTCATTCCAACTTTAAAAGTTCTCATAGGTTTTATCAGTTCCAATGATGTTCAAACATTCCCATAATTTAAGGCACAAAATAAATATTCACACTGCAATAGATGACATTGGGCAGAACAAAGATTAAACCAATATAAGTTTTTTTTTTTTTTAATAAGGCATCCATCAAATTGTAGCTTCATGTTGTCCCAGAACTCAAACCAGTGACAAGTCTCCAACTCTGATAATTCTAACCAGTGATGAGTCTCTGGAGTTCCACTTCTGCCACTCTCAGCTACTCACAGTCCCCAAAAAAACTCCTTCCAGTGCTGCCAGACATCCCTTAATCCTGGCATCTCCATTGGGTCTCCACTACAACCCACAGTTTATCCTTATGACAACACTGGGCCTCTACACAGGGAATCCAACAAGCCTGCTTCATACTGCCATGGCCATTTCCAAAAAGCAAAACTGTGTTTCAGATTCAATGGCCCTTTCTTCCTGCATTTGTTATACTCCATAATGCCAGGTGGGCTACCAAACTGTTAATCCAAGGGTGGAATAAGCCCACTTTGAAGATCAGGGAAACTCCTTCAGGCAACTTACTACAAAAGAGTTCACATTTTTCCTGCTGTCCCAATACAGATAACCTGGCCCAATCCAAAGAGTTGTAATCTCTCAAAATATTCCAGCTGAATGGGTGGAGTTTTGGCCCATTGTTCATTTCATTCTATGCCATATCCATCTGCTCAAACTAGTTCATTTCTATACAAAGCAATTCTGCACATGCAATTCTGCACACATTGTCAGGACATAGGCAGAATTCAGCAAGCCTCTCACACAAACTGCTTCTAGACTAGTCAAGACAAAGTTCCTTTTCAACCCCATAAAACAAACCTCACAGTCCATAGTTCTAACTGCATTCAGGTCTTTCAACTCTGACCAGAATGGTCCATCAAGCTGCACTTATAGCACTGCAAGGTGTCTCTAAGGCTGAAACTTCAAATCCTTCCACATCCCTCCTACAAAACAGTTCCAAAAGGTCAAGGACACAGAATCAGGGTTCTAGAAGGAATGATCCACTCCTAGGTACCAATTTTACTTTTGCCTTTGGCTTCTCCTTGCTGGCAGAAAAGAACCCAATCAAAAGCAACTTGTGGAGGAAAGGGTTTTTGTTTACAGATTCAAAGGGAAGCTCCATGATGATAGGAAAATCTATGGCATGAGCAGAGGCTGTACATCACCTCCTTGGCCAACATCTGGTGGACAACAGCAATAAGAGAGTGTACCAAACACTGTCAAGGAGAGGCTGGCTATAACACCCATCAGTCTGAACCGAACAACACACCTCTAACTAGGATCCAATACCAAAATTGTATCAGCTGGGGATCAGGCAATCAGAACACATAAGTTTGTGGGGGAACACCTGAATCAAACCACTACAAGCTCTATAATCACAAACAGCAAATCTGTTCTGAATGAGCAGTAAACACTCTAATCACAAGCAGCGTGTCTGGTCTGCAGTGAGCACCACAACCCTATAATCACAGATAGCATGTTTGGTCTACAGTGTTCACTGTAGCTCTATAATCACAAGCAGTGTGTCTGCTCTGTAGTGTGCACTATAGCTCTATAATCACAAGTCTGTGTAAAACATAAACTTCTTTTCACAAATTTCTTTGAAATACTTACTTTTCCTTATTTGTATTCTTTGTATGGCTAAGCACTTTTAAGAGAATTACACTGGATTCTTTTTCTTTTTTCTTCCTTTTATCCTTTCCCCAGGTTTTGGAGCCAAGCAAAGCTGGGTTTATCAGAGGCTGATATAGTAGGAACTGTGATGAGGAAGATAGACTAGTCAAGCACTGAATCCAGCAGGAACTTGCTCCATGGACCAGTCACATGGAGATGCAGAGCTTGACAGTGAAGGCTGCCACTCAGCCCCCTGAGTCACAGGGACAAGAGAAAGCAGGAATGACTCGGCCACATTCACCCAGGTCTACACACACCTAAAAAGATTGGTGAGATGAGCTGTGTGAGGGAGCTGTTCAGTAAGTAGTGTGTGTGTGTGTGTGGGGGGGGGGGAATGGTGCTCTCTGTAGGCACAGCACTGCCCCCTACAGGGGAAGGGTGGAACTCAGCCTCATGAGCTCCAGGCTGGTCAAGAGAGCAGGGACCTATTGTGGTCTGGAGCTCCAGGAGAAACAAAGGGGAATATCACCTGCTGGACCACAGGTGGGGAGGAAGCCTGGGCAGATGCTCTCAGTCTGAGTATTCAGGTGCAGGTGCTCCAGTCTGGTGAATGATAGAACCTGCCTCAGGACAGAATGCCTCAGACAGGAGAGATACTTGGTGAGTTTAAACCTAGTGATGTTGTATTGTTTTGGCCAGTATCCCCCAGAGGCCCTCACTCTAACCATAACTAAGGGGTCTCTGGCAGGCACCTGCCAGAAGAGTAACAGTGAGGTCTCTAATACCCACACACCTGAGATATGGAGGGGGAAGAAGAGCAAGTAGGTCAGCTCTGAATATACCTGAGCCCCAGTAGCAAGGCACAGTAGTAACTACAGCCAGAGAAGATCTCTTACCTCCATAATATATTATATACCAGACACTAGCCCAGAACTATTTGCACAACCATATCATCTGCAACTAATGCATCTATGGTTACAATACTATCCCAAACCCAACTGGTACACGAAACAGAACAGGTCCCACATACCCAACAAAAATGTGTATTGGCCCCCACGTCAAGAACACTAGACCCTTATTCAGGAATGGGCAAAAATCAACATAAAAAATACAGCAATTCAAGCTGAGACCATCCCCCAAACCTAGGACCCCCAGTCTCACAAGGGAAGAGGCCAATGAGAAAACAGGGGAAATAACAACACCATAAAACCCAAATGAAAATAAATTAACTCCTTGTCATAGCTGCAATGATATCATGACCAGGATGATGGCTGAAATGGAAATTGTCAAAGAAGATGTAAACAAGATGAAACTCAACAATACAAGCATAGACATCAGACTGAACCTGATGGAGAAAAATCTCACTGACAGAAGGTGAATCTACTCTGGGAGGAGCTAGACTTAACAAAACTCAAAAACAAATTCCAGGAGACACTAGCAAAAACAAAAGTAGATTAGAAATTGGAACTTACCAGAGACATGGAGATTATGAACAAAAATATAACAGAAACCAAAAAGTAAACAGAGGCTTTAAATGCCTCCTTTGAATTCTTGAGTCCCAGAGTTGAAAACCTGGAGGACCGATTCTCAGACCTTGAAGACAAGACAGGGGAAACTAATAGGGATTCCATAGGCTTTAATAAATTAAAAAAATCATGTGAACAAATATGAGGAATCTGTGGGATACCCTAAAGAGACCAAATCTCAGGATCCTGGGGATCCCAGAGGGAGAAGAAACCCAGGACAAAGGTATAGAAAATATTTTCAACAAAAGTATACAAGATATTTTTCCTTGTCTTGAAAGAGAAAGTCTGGTCCAGATACAAGAAACCCACAGAACTCCAAACTGACAGGACCAAAGATGTAACTCTCCAAGACACATCTTAGTTAATATGTGAAACATAGAAAGTAAAGAGAGTCTTCAAGGCAGCAAGAGAGAAACATTACATCACTTATAAAGGCAAACATATCAGACTTACTTCAGACTTCTCATTAGAAACCATGAAGGTAAGAAGGACTTGAAATGCTCTTCTAGGCCTGAAGAACTATACATTCCAGCCTAGACTACTGTACCCAGAAAATCGATCCCTTATAATAGATGGAGAACTGAAAGTGTTCCATGATAAAAGTCAGTTCTATAATTATATGAACACAAAGCCAATACTACGGGAGATAATCCACATAGAAGAAACAAGCAAACTGCCTCAGGAATCAAATAGATAATGAGCACTAGTCATCAAAATTATTGGGCTAATTATATCATGTGAGTGAGGCATCAACCCCATAAACCCACTAACATGGCACGACTTAAAGAAAATCTCAGTTATAACTCTGAACATAAATGGATTTAACTCTCCTATAAAGACACAAATTAGCAGGGTGGATCAGAAAAATGGCCCCTTCCATCTTAAGCCTTTAAGAAACACGCCTCACCTCTAAAGACAGAAATCTCCATAGGGTGAAAGGATGGAAAACAATTTTCCAAGTGAATGCAAATAAAAAACAAGTGGGAGTTGCTACATGAATATTTGACAAAATAGACTTTGAACCAAAATTAATCATAAAGGACAATGAAGGTCACTTCTTACTCATCAAGGGAACAATCCAACAAGAGGATAAAACTGTCATAAATATGTATATATCAAGTTCACGTGCAACACAGTTCATAAAGAAAAACTTACTCAAAAACAGAACAGAAATAGACTCTAATTCTATCATAGTAGGAGACTTTAATACACCACTATCATCTCTAGACAGATCATCCAAACACAAGGTCAGCAGGGAAATAACGGAGCTTAACAACACTATAGACAAAATAGGCCTAACAGACGTATATAGAACATTTCATCCCAAGGACACAGAATATACATTCTTCTCAGCAGCCCATGGAACCTTCTCCAAAACAGACAACATATTAGGTCATGAAACATGCCTCAACAAATTCAGGAATGTTGACAAGCCCCCTACATTATATTAGACCACAATGTGATAAAGTTAGAAATTAACAATGGGAGAAGCAGCAGAAATTACACCAACTAATGCTGACTGAACAATACACTTTTAAGCAACAAATGGGTGGCTCAAGAAATCAAAAAGGAAACTGAAAAATTTCTAGAAGTAAATGATAATGATAACACAACTTACCAAAACCAATGGGACACAATGAAGGCAGTACTAAGGGAAAATTCATAGTGCTAAATGACTTCATAACAAAGACATTGAGATCTCAAATTAATCACCTAATCACCCACCTAAAAGCATTGGAAAAACTAGAATAATCCAACCCTAGTTGGTCAAAGCCAAAAGAAATAATTAAGATCAGAGCAGTGATCAATGAACTGCAAATGAGAAAAATTGGTGAAACAAAGAGCTAGTTCTTTGAAAAAAATAAACAAGATGGACAAACCCCAGGCCAATCTAACCAAAAGGAAAAAAAGAGAAGTCCCAAATCAACAAAATCAGAAATGAAAAGGGAGAGGTCACAATAGACCTCACTGAAACTGGAAGAATCATCATGATTATCATACTTCCAAAACCTCTACTCCACAAAATTGGAGAACCTGAAAGAAATGGATGAATTCCTAGATACCTACCAACTACCAAAGCTTAGCCCAGAGCAGACAAAGCTCCTAAATAAACCTGTCACGTCCATGGAGATGCAATCAAAAAAACTTCCCCAAAAGGAAAAGTCCAGGACCTGATGGATTCTCAGCTCATTCTAGATAGAACTGAAACCACGAGTTCTGAAGCTTTTTTGTGTGTTTTAGAAAATGAGGGAAGGTTTCCAAACTTCTTCTATGAACCTAGCATCACCCTAATCTCCAAACCAAACAAAGACGCAACAAGAAAGAAAAATTACAGACTCATATGCCTGATGAACTTAGATGCAAAAATCCTGAACAAAATCCTTGCAAACTGGATACAATAATACATCATAAGTTTATCCAACTAGATCAAGTAGGCTTCATTCCAGGGATGCAGGGATGGTTCAATATACTAATGCTGATTAATGTAATCCACCA
This sequence comes from Zapus hudsonius, assembly GCA_004024765.1. Lineage (NCBI taxonomy): Eukaryota > Metazoa > Chordata > Mammalia > Rodentia > Dipodidae > Zapus > Zapus hudsonius. The sequence continues at coordinate 11,454 of PVHP010032680.1, read as the reverse complement.
CATTAACAGACTCAATCACAAAAACCACATGGTCATCTCAATTGGCAGAGATAGCCTTTGAAAAATACAAAACCACTTCATGATCAAAATGCTGGAGAGGCTAGGCATAGAAGGCTTATACCTCAATATAATAAAAGCAATATACAAAAATTTTAAATTCCAAATCATACTTAATGGGGAAAGACTCAAGGATTTCCTACTTGAATCAGGAATAAGACTGGGTGTCCACTCTCACCAATGCTCTTCTGCATAGTACTCAAAGTTTTAGTCAATGCAACAAGACAGGAGAAAGGCATTAAAGGAATACAAATTGGAAAGGACTGAGTAAAACTATCCCTTTTTGCAGATGAAATGATCCTATACATAACAGACCCAGAGAATAATATCAGTAGACTACTCAAGGTGATAAATTCCTTCAGCAAAGTGGCAGGATACAAAATTAACACACAAAAATCAGTAGCCTTCCTGTATGCAGATAATATGAGTATAGTAAAAGAAATTGGAGAGACGTCCTGGTTTTCAATAGCCTCAAAAAAAAAAAAATTGGAATAACATTAGCCAAGAATGTAAAGGCTCATAAAATCACTCAAGAAGGAAATTGAGGAGGATGTGAAAAGATGGAAGATCTTCCATGCTCTTGGATAGGGAGAATTAATATTGTAAAAATGGCAATCTTTCCAAAAGAAATATACAGATTCAATGCCATGCCAATAAAAAATCCCAGCTTCATTCTTTACAGACATAGAGAAAATAATCACAAAATTTATTTGGAAATGCAAAAAGCCACCGACAGTCAAATCTATCTGTAGTTTAAAAAAAAAAACTCAGGTGGTATAACCATTCCTGACCTACAGATATACTACAAATCCACAGTAACAAAAACAGTATGGTACTGGCATAAAAACAGACAGACCAAGGGAACAGAATTGAAGACCCTGATCTTAGTTTGAGTAACTATAGTTACTTGATCTTTGACAAAGGTGCCAACAATGTTCGCTGACATAAAGATAGCATCTTCAACAAATGGTGTTGGACAAATTGGATTAATACCTGTAAAAAAAATGAAAATAGACCTACTCCTCTCACCATGCACAAAAATCAACTCCAAATGGATCAGAAACCCAGAAAATCCTGGAAGAAAAAATAGGAGGAACTCTCCACAAGGTAGGTGTAGGGAAAACCTTCCTGAACAAACCTCTAGTAGCCCAGAAAGTACAACAATCACTTAACCAATGGGATCTCATCAAGCTTCTGTACAGACAAGCATACGAGACTCAGAGCCAATAGACCATCATTAAACTGGGAGACAATTTTTGCCAGCTATAACATAAACAGAGGTTTAATGTCTAGAATTTACAAAGAATTCAAAATAATAATAATAAATCAAACAGCCCCCTCTCAAAATGGGGCATTGATGTCAACAGAGAATTCACAGAGGAGCAAACACAAATGGCCAATTCTCACTTAAGAAAGTGCTCAGCATCTTTAATCATCAGGGAAATGTAAATCAAAACTACAATGAGATTCCACCTTACTACAGTCAGAATGGCAATCATAAAGAAAACCAACAACAATAGTTGCTGGCAAGGATGTGGGGGAAAAAGGAACCGTCATTCACCACTGGTGGGAATGCAAACTTGTTCAACCACTATGGAAAGCACTGTGGAGACTCCTGGACAGAATGAACATAGAGCTACCAATGGACCCAGCTATCCCTCTACTAGGCATCTACCCGCAAGATTTCATTCCTCAGCACAGAGACATTTGCTCAACCATGTTTATTGCAAGTCAATTCATAATAGCTAAGAACTGGATTCAATCCAAATGCCCATATCTTGACAAATGGTATCAAAGCTGTGGTGCATGATGGAATTCTACTCAGCTGAAAGGAACAATAACATAATGAAATTTAAAGGAAAGTGGGCAGACTTGGGGCCTTCATATCATACTTAGCGAACTTACTCATAAGCTGCATATTCTCCCTAGTATGCAGTTACTAACCAGGTTAAGCTTAAACTCTAAGCAAACCTGACAGGCAAAATTAGGAACTGGAAAGGGGGAAGGAATGCAGGGAGGGGGGCGAAGGGGAGGGTGGGTGGACTTATACAATACACTCAACCAATAATGAATCAAAACCATAAAATACTTTCATACAGTAAGTTCTCAAGGAAGATGTGTGCATCACCTGGTAAGAGGGGACATGATTAGAATGGGAGGAAGCCAAAACCCATGAAAAATTCATCAGACCTGCAACTCCCTGTCCCAGTCATTGGTTCCTTCCCACACTGAGCTATTGATCAAAGAGACTCATGAGGTCCCCAAAACAAGACAGTCTTTTGTCAAAACCATGGGCCAAAGGTAAGATCCTATTGCTGAAGAAACCACACATCACCGCACAACACCGAGAAATCCTGTGAGATCCAGAATGGCTGCCAGGGGAAATTGGTCAATGATATTTGGAGATAGCAGAGACCTCTGATATAAAATTCAGACTGTTGTCATGAGAATGCTGAACACACTGCTTAATGGGAGAGATCAGTGAGTCAAGAAGAGATCACCTGTGCAATAGTGGCACCAAAACCCAGAAGGGTAATCACAGATTTCAAATTGACCAAGAGATCTACTCAGTGACAAAGAACCCTTAACTGGGATTGGGATCCTGGGCCAAATCCCATGGGGACCAAAAACTTGGGCTCCAAGGGGAAATTTCCACTACCAGAGCACTACAGAGAGGCTATTCCCTATAGAATCTTGACAAATTAGCAATGTGTGTCTTATTCAAACTATACTGATCTCACTCTCCAATGGAGATGCTGCTTGTATTTTTCAGAAGGCAGTGAGAGAGCTGTGGTCAATCCACCTCCACCAACAAGCAATCAGGGACCTATCGTGTAGGCCCCAAATGAAACCTTTGAGAGAGTGGTATGATAAACAAGAGACCTATCACCACAGCAAGTCAGTTAACCCAGGATAGACACCAATGAGACAGACACCAACCATATCCAATACAACCCAAAGCAGAAGTACAGAGACACTTAAGATCTCAATAATAAATCAGACTTAAAACTCATCCACCATGACTCAGGGAACTGAACAGAAGAGGGTGGCAGAAAGATTGTAAGGGACATGGTGGGGGAGAATATCCAGAGACATTTCCCCCTTCAGCAATAACACACAAAGGGGGGGGGGAAACTTGGCTACCCCCTGTGCTATTCATAACTTTCTACCCCATGGACTGATCCAGTATGCCCACCAAGAATGATCCTCAGTAGATTGGGGACAGGGAGGAGGGAAATGGTTGTATCATCATAAGATTTGCTCGTACAATGTATCTAATTAAAGATAATAAAGATATCCACAATATAAAAAAGATAATTATACTGAAATGAGACTATTACCTATATAAGAACCAGGTAATATAACAACAGGTTATATTAAAATTGTAATCTTCAAAGTGAGGGTTAGCAAAACATGGAGCATGTTTCTGTCCACAGTGAAGGAATCTATGTCTGCATACTTTTCTCAAAACCCCTCAGTGCACTGGGCTTGCATGGCATACTGTGAATGAGCACCAGCTTTACTCCCATGAGGCCTGAGACCTAGAAGAAGGCTGTGAAAAGAATTTCCTCACAGCCCAGCACCAAGCTGACATCACTGGGCTTGCCTAGCACAATGTATGTGAGCACTACTTTCATGCCCCTGGGGCCCAAGTCCTTCTTTTCTGTAAAGCTGGAAAATGATGATCTCTTTATCAATTTAATTTCATCATAAGTGCTTTTAAATTTGCATTGTATTTTAAAATATTAATTCTTTGTATATAAACATGAATATATTAAATAATATACTAGGTTGTTTCTTAATAATCATGTGTGATTCATTTAAAATATTTATAGTTGATATACTTCAGTTTGAACACTATAGCAAGTTAATTAAATTGTTAACTGTCCTATGTGCTATATTCTAGGGCATTCAGCAACATATTCAAATTAGAGTAAGCTCAATACAGATAATTAGATTAATAATGGGCAGCAATAAAGTTCTAAAAGAAGTTACAGTTCACACACAGCTCAGCATGGTTAACAGTGAGAAACAGGATTCTAATTAATTGCAAATCACAATTACAAATGAGACTACTTTTGGCCTCCTTAATCCCACACAAACCTAGCCGTGCCCTAACTGTGGTAACTCCTAAAAGTATTTAAGAGGAAATTAAATTGTTACAGAGGGGAGCTGGAAGGGGGGCAATCCAGGTGGGAGGGAATAAGAGTGCATAGCAGAGGATCCAGCCCACCTTCCAGCCGTGCCAGCAGAGTTGAGAATTAGTCCACAGACGGGCTTAATGTTAACTTCCCATACTGTTCTTTCTGCTTTTCTAAGACTTTCCTTTAATTTTCATTCATCACTAAAGTGTGGTGAATGACACCTTCTTTTTAGCATCTCCTTTCCTTAAGCTTCAGACTCTACTAACATCTTGAGTGATTCCTATGCCCCAGAACTGTCTAAAGCTTCCCATTAAACTATTTTTCTTTTCCTCCTCTTCCTCCTTTTTCTTGGCATGTATATTTGTGTGTGTGGTATACATGTATGCATACATGCATGTGTGTGTCTCTGTGTGTGTAAAGGACAAACAGAGGCTGATGTCAGGTGTCCTCTGCCTTCAGTCCACCTGATTTCTTCTCCTTGTTTTTTGAGACTGGGTCTCTGTCACTGAACCTGGAACTCTCTAATTCAGCAAGAGTAGCTACTAGCTAGGGAGCCCTGGAAATCTGCCCATCTCCACATTCTCAGTGTTGGGATTAAAGGCATTCACCAGCACATCTAGCATTTCACATGGGTACTTGAGAGCTGAGGACTGGTGGTCATGTTTGCAAGACAAGTGCTTTACCCACTGAGGCATCTCTCTGGCTTTGAACTTGTGATTGTCCTGCTTCCACATCATGGGTACCTACCAAGGAACATTTTCTCCCAGCTAGGTGGACCACAATAGATTTTATAGCTACTCCATCTGACAAGTGGAAGTGCTCCAGTTCAGATGTAAATCCCACACTTAGAGGGCCTCCTTTAGAGCTCAGTGGATAAGCCATTTCAGATCTCTTGGCTCCTCTTAGCCGAGCCTCCTCCTCAGAGCTCTACTTTGCTGTGCCTGTCCATTCCTTCCATAGGCACTTTTAACACTCCAAACATGTGCCAGGAATGTTTCCTAGATTAATAAAACTAAAGTTGTGACAGGGTCAGGTGTCTGAAGGAAACATCCTTCCCCTTGAGTGGGAGGTAACTTGCTAGAGCTACAACCTAGGGGCTGATTGGTCAAATATGAACCAATCAGCTGTCTCTCTGACTCACCTGGGGAGAACTTAAATTAACTTCCCTAGAGGAAGTGGGCCTCTTTCCCCACCTGGCCCAGCTGCAGAAGGATCTCTGAATTTCCAGGAAGGTAAGGCCTTCTCCACCCCAGCTAATGGCTGGGGTGGTGGCAGGCTCCAGACCTTTTCCCTCATGAACCTCTACTTTTCATGATGGGAGCTTTCTGTTATCTTTTCTTCTACTGCTTATTTAGCTAAAAAATATAAGTTCTGTTAAACTCTCTGACACATGTTCTCCCCACACTGGTGGCTGGAGAACTCTGTAACTTCCCACATAGTGACTGGGAGACTTCCCCATCCAATTCCCCTTTTCCTAAATTAATAAATTAGAATAAATGTGTGTGTAATTAAAATTTATTTCTGTCCCTGTGTACAATTCTTTTGCATTGGAGGACAGGAACTCGGGGTGGGGGGGGAATTCAATGGTAAAAAACAAATATAACTGTGCCAAGATTTTTCCCCTTATCATAATCCGTATCAAAGTGAACCTCAATGCAGTCTGCTACATGGAATTATTCTTTTTTGGACTTATTCTTTTCCCGAATGAAAGAATTCTTTAACAAAGTGAGAACAGAAAGTGAAGAGGAGATGTAGAACCCAATGTTCTTTCTTTTCTCTCTTTTTTTTCAGTTCACAGCTTAGAAAACAAGCAGTGTGAGCTTCAGAGTTAGTGAAAATTGTTGGCATATGTTGCTTCTTTGATATTTAAAGGAAAAAAAATCCCAATTCAAAAATAGATTTATTCATTTTGATAGGTGAGATGTGAAAAAAATAGAAATACTTTTGCTAATCTTAGTACATTTAAAGAAGGAAACATAAATTAGACCAGATCATAATTGTGTTTTTATTGTTCCGATAAAATAAAATGTATTAACATATAATTTAAAAATGGGAATAAAAAGACAACTGCTCCTGCCTTTGGGGATTACATAAGCTTCCATAGAAAGCATTGTGTTTTTATTGTATAAAATATTAAAATAATTTAAAACAAACATTTTACTTGCTGAGAAAAAGAGAAAAATCAGGAAAAGGAATACTAAAATAAATATGAAACTTTTCATGACATTGAAGTAATTCAGGGACTTTCACTGATGGATAAACCTCATCCTGACAGCAATTACAACAGTGGCAATACATCCGCATGCTGAAGAGAATAGTGGGAATTAATCACATTTAATTGTCATTTTAATAGGAGGATAAATATAGAGAAAACAATTAGCTTTACTTTCTGCTCTTACTCAGAACTTCTCTTGAACTAATTTTAATCTAAGGCCTAAACTTGGTAAGGTCCTGACTGTGCCCTGGTTTATGGCATGATTCGATAGTGACTATCCTCCTGATGCATGGTTTGTTCTGATGGTGACTGTGTCCTGGTAGATAGCATGTTCTGTTTGTGATGCGTTCCTGTTATAATTCCAGACCTTTCAGAAAAAAAGCACTGATTCTTTTAAGTATATATTCCATTTTTCATTAAGTCAATAAAATTATTAAAGAAGTTATGTCTCCATCATAGTCAGCCACACACCTCTGGGATGAATCTCCAACCAGGCACAGTTTATGGGAGGAAAATATTTATTGAAGCTACAGATCCACGGGAAGTTCCATAATGGTGAAAGAGGCTGGCCCCCTTTCACAGATCCAAGCAGAGAGAGAAAAACCCATCACCAACACCACTCACACAGCAGCAAACAGGCAGGGCGAAGGGAGAGAAATCTCCTTCCCTTTTATATAGCCTTAGGGGGAGGTCTTGCAACCCTATCCCAGACTTAATGGCTTCCTGACTCTCTGGAATTTCCTTCCTGCACTGCCTTCCCAGGAAGGGATGTTCATTTCTAGTTCCCCTGAACTTCCTTACATCCTGCTCCTACTGAGAGGGCTGCCTTCCTGTGAACAACCTCAGAGACCCACCCAAGAAAATTAAAGAATCAAGTTGACAACCATCACAGTCTCCTCACTTGTTAGAACTCTTATCAAAAGTTCAGATCCCTAAGGATGATAAGGCAGCATCCTGAAATGATCTCTACAGTAAGCAGTTCCATAGTTCATCACTCAACAAGATGCATGGGAGAGAGATGAACCAAGCTGGAGGCTGAGTACACTGGATGGAGATACACAATCCAAGGCAGGAATGTTCCACATGCTGCAAGGTGGGGGACCTGGCATTGCTAACACAGAGCATAATTTTGATTATGGCTGACCACTTACACAACAGGATGGCCAATAGCTTCCATACTGAGGACTGCACATCAGTATCATAATCTGCTATCTAGCAAAGGAATGGAAATTATTTTACCCAAAGTGCACAACCATGTGACCATCTCTGTGGAAGCCTCAGGCAGTTCCATTGTAGCTTCTCATTAGAGTGAAAGTGAATTGTATGAAAATAAATGAATAAATGAAAGATTCCATAACAAATACTGCTTATCATAAAAGAAGACTTAATGACCTGAATATAAGGAGGTAAAGCACGACTCATGCAGACACACAGACTAAAAAGTTATTTAAAAAAAAAACAAAAAAAGATTAAATAGTCTAGAAAACAAGATCATCTTAGAAAGCCTAGAAGAGTAAGAAAGACTGAATGATCGCATAAAGTGAACCTGTTGCTCCTTCCTGACCAACATGTTGGGTTTTACTGGCCACCTTCACACAAGGTAGCGGCAAGCCTTCTGATTGGAAGAGGTGGGACTTGGGGCTGAAGCCATTAGAAAGTACCACCAGCATGTGAGCTTAGGAAAAAGCCCTGGACTCCAAGAGCAAGAAGAATGAATTCCTGTCTTTCACTGAGCTTCCAGGAGACAGGGCAAAACAAAGAAGTAATTAAAAACTGAGCCAGTAGTCTGTATTTACATACAAGTTGGGAATACAGTGCACATCTAGCTTCAACTCACACAGATTGTCTTAATCCTTGAAAGTTCATGAGTCCCAATTTCTAATGTCATCTTTACTTGATGCTTTTTCCAAAAGGTGTGGGTTTAGGAAAAGAATGTGAACATACTGGATACCATGATTTTTTATCTAATATCATAGATACGATCATTGCCTTACTTTCATTTCCCAACAAGTGACAAGGATTTGAAATTTTATTCATGTTTAGTCATTTATAACAATAAATTAAATATCCGGTATAGTCATAATATAATTTAAATTTCAGAGTAAAAATACTTGCCCACTTATTGACTTCTGTATTTATTTTTTACCATAACTTCATCATTCTTTAACATAAAGATTTCAATATGCAATACCTATTTCACAACTGATAACAAGAAACTGAGAGCTGTTAAATCAAGCCACTGAGGAAAGATTGCTACAGTCTGAAGACTCAAAATATATTTCAAGTAACAATAATGGAGTCATGCATTTCTCTGGAAGGCCTGTGTATGATTCTGAGGCAGTGAAAGATGTTTTAGTGTGTGTGAGTCTTCAGTGTGGACACACTACTTCTGCTTGCAGGCATAGATGTAGTTAGGAATCACAAATATAAATTTTAGAGTGTCCATTGTGACTGTAAACTCTACGGCGTCATTACCACCATGATTTATATCAAAAAGACAAACACAGCTGGATTCATGAGCCACTCTGACAAGCCCCTGTGATGGACTATGCATTAGGTTGGCATCTGCCCCCCTTGACCCCTGAGACACTTGAAACTAAATGCTGAACTAGACAAAAATGATCACATTGCAGTTTGTTAGAGTACACGTGTACTTCCTGTTGGGATGGCTGTCACTCTGGATGTCTGACTGAACTCACTGGAAATCACATAGACTATCAAATAGTAACAGGGTAAGTGGGATTTGATTGGTCCTAAAGTATGCCATGAACTGCTTTCCAAATCCAATGTCTTTCCCCTAGATTTCCTAGGCCACATCTTTATTCATCCATTGTCTCCTCGCCCTCTACATTTGAGACTCGGTGTGATAGAATGCCTGATTTTTGTATTGTGGTGAGGGGGTTGCCAACCATCCCTCCTATTTGTTGGAAGTGACTGTAGGAATGATGTGTCTTTAAAGATTTCATAGAATCCTCGGTGAAAATATCCAGGCTTCGTGGTGTGCTGTTATTGTTGTTGTTGCTCTTGTTGGAAGGCTATGAAATTTAATTTCTTTAATGGATGTTAACTATCAAGGTTATCTATTTCTTCCTGAAGAATATATGGTAATTTGTATCGAAGAGTTGATCAATTTTATCCACTTTGTTAAATTTTGGGAAGTAAACATGTTCATAATAGTTCCTTTGTGTTTTCACATTTTATTCCATTGTGGTTTGACAAGATGCAAGGAATTATTTCAAAGGTTTTGTGTTTGTATTTGCTAAAGTGTGCTTTGCAGTCTCTAATGTGATCATTTCAGAGATTTCACATGCTAATATGTATGTGTGTTGAATAGAAAATGTGCAAGTATCAGTTAAATCCAGTTGATCTGTAGCATTATCTAGCAACATTTCTGTGCTGGTTTTCCATTTGGAAGAACTATGTAAATGTGAGTCAGGAATGACAGCCTCCCATCATTATTGTTTGAAAAGCTCTGTGACCACTTATGTCTTTCTGTGTTTGTTTATGAAATTCAGAACTGCAAGACTTGATGTATAAATATTTGTAATTGTCATAGATTCTTGAAGACTTGTCCCCTTTATTAATACATAGAAAATACAACTTTCTTCTCTACTCAGGCTAATTTTGGATTTAAGGTATACTTTATCAGGGGAGAATTACTGCATAGCTTGTTTATACATTTCATTTGTTTGAAGATTGGCGCTCCTGTTTGAATTGTCTTTTTTAGGACAGACTTGGTAGACAGGTGTGTTTCTTGAAGATGACAGATAGTTGGATCATGTGTTTTCTTCTGATCAGTCTGTGTCCTTTAACTTGTGAGTACAGGCTATTTGCACTTAATATTATTATTGCTATGTCAGTGATTTTTTTTTCAGTTGATGTTTTGTTTGTTACTTTATTGGCAATTCTAGCCCCCCTTCCCTGGTTTGTGGTGTTGGACATGACTAACTCATTCCTGCACTCCTCCATTCATCATGGAATATATTCTTTATAACATTCTCGCGAACTAGACTGCCTTCCTTCTTCCTCCATGTATGGTATTCCTTTAAGAATTATTTGCAAGACTTTATTTTCATATATTACCTTAATTATGCCTGTCTTAAAGTGTCTTTTTTAACCTTCAATTTTAAAAAATAACTGCTGTATATAGCAATCGTGGCTGACAATTATTTACTTTTGATGTTTGAAATATGTCATTCCATGCTTTTCTGGCTTTTAATGTTGTTGATGAAAGATCTGATATTATTATAAAATTTCTGTCTTTCTATATATGTTTATAAAAACATATCTATAAATATGTGTACAGGTAATTTATACTTATTTTCTTTTTTTAAATAAGATCTCATAATTTAGGCTGGCTTCCAATTCACTATGTAGTGAAGGATGGCCTTGAACTTCTGGTCTTCTTGCCTCCAGCACTCAGTACTCAGGAGTGCTGTGATTACAGACTTGTCCCACAATCCAGTTCCATGTGGAACTAGAGACTGAGAGATTCTGGGTCCTACTGCTCTTACCTGAGAATGCTGATTTTGTTCTGCCTGTTTTACTGACAGTAAACATAGTTAGATTCAGAGGACTAACACTGTTCGTCTTCTGTGACTGGTAGTTTCACAATCAGCTCTCCACATTGTCATAAGTTTTGGGTATTCCTTGTGTGTGTGTGTCACTCAGGATTTTGGTTAAATTCCATGCAGTGATTTATACCATAGTTCATCACTCCAAGATAATGCCATGCTGTCTGGAGCCTATCTCACAGAGTTCAGGGTGGGTCTGGAAACTGTGTCCTTATACGCTTTATTCGGGATACCCTTCTCCAGCTCTCTTCTCACCACAGCTCACCTCTACCCTCTGCTCCTCCAAGGAGTCTCTACTCACTTCTAAGAGAGACTGAATTTCTCTTAAAACATCCTTCCTCCAAGTCACTAGTGCAACTACCCCATAGTGACCATGATTAGCAGCACAAATGGCAGAGAAAGTAAAAGCATGAAGAAAACAAGAGGACTAACGATTTCTATCACTCTGTCTTTTAGAAGCCCC
>PVHP010032679.1:0-20147 GCA_004024765.1 Zapus hudsonius | reverse complement strand
GCGGAAGAGGGGGCGGAAAGATTGTGAGAGCCGTGGTGGGGGAGACTGTCCGGAGGCATGGCACCCATCAGTGACAACACACTTGGGCCAGGAAGACCGGGATGAGTACTAAGATATACAGGATCCCTTGCCACAAGGACTAATACAGACAGCCCACGGAAGAGGATATACAACTGATCAGGGATGGGGAGGGGGGGAAGTGGGGAATTCGGGATAACAACGCATGGTTTGCCCACTAAATAATGTAACTCATTATGGACAATAAATATATATTAAAAAAATAATAATAATAATAATTAAAAAATATTTTTAAAAAATTAAAATGGAAAATAAAAAACAACCCTCTTATTCTCTCTCTCCTTGCAAATAAATAAATTAAAAAATAATTTTTAAAGTGTTGTTTGCTATATAAATGGCTCAGCAAGTAAAAAACGCTTCCCTATAAAGTCTGATAGCCAGGGTTCAATACTCCAGCACACATGTAAGGCCACATGCACATAAATGGTGCATGCATCTGGAGTTTCTCTGCAGTGACAGGAGGACCTGATGGCTCTCTCTCTTTCTTTCTCTCTCTCTCTCTTTCTCTCTCTCTCTCTTTCTCCCCTTGAAAGTAAATAAGTAGATCAATTTAAAATATTTTTTTAAAAATTATAAACACCTGAATCTATGGGAGCCACACATTCGTTCACATTCAAAACCACCACACTGTGGTTAGAACTTCTCCCGACAAGGCAGGTGTGGTAGTGTGAGCCTGGAATCCTAGCCTCTGGGCACTCAGGAGCCTAAAACAGGAGAATCATGAGTTTGAAGCCAGCATGGACTACACTCAAAATAAGAAAATCAAAGCAAAGAGAAAAGTAATTTGTTCCGAAGACTGTGTGTGGAAGGATATGAGGCAGTAGAGATCAGATGTAAGGAAGGCCATGGACCTTCTTCAACCTGTCTTTCTTGGAAGCTCATGTGCTCTGTCCTGAACACCATAATGGGAAGGTAGGGTAAAAATCTGTCTTCAGAGAGGAGGTCTCAGGCTAGACACCAAGTCTGCAGACCAGAGTCCCGTGACGAAGGCTTCTCTACTCCAGTAGGTGTATATCTATTATCCAAAAATTTTTAAAATATTTTATTTATTCATTTTCAAGCAGAGAGAGAGAGAGAGAGAGAGAGAGAGAGAGAGAGAGAGAGAGAGAATATGCACCAGGGCCACCACCTTGTGGGTCTGGCTTATGTGGGTCCTGGGGAATTGAACCCAGGGCCTTAGGCACTGGAGGCAAGTGCCTTAACTGCTGAGCCATCTCCCCAGCCCTCTATTATCCAAAATTTGAAGGGCAAGAGCGATCTGTGTTCAGGTTTCTTCTGCTATCCCCTTATTTTCAATGAGGTTTTGTTCCTTCACTTTGATTATCTACTTGTCGTGGGGGGAGGGGCAGGCATGCGCATGCTGTGATGCATCCTCTCCTCCTCTCCTCCTCACCTCCTCACCTCTCACCTCATCTCCAGGCAGGATCTCTCCTTATTGTTCACCACTGCTTTCACAAGCTTCCAGGAAATTCTCCTGACCCTGCCTACCACCTCTATGTAGATGCAGAGACTGCAGAAACCTTCGACAGCTTACAGCTTTCACGTGGGGGTCTGGGATCCAAACTCAGGGAGGCAGAGTTTTGTGGCAAGCACTTTCTTCACAGAGCCATCTTCCCAGCCCTGATGGAAAGTGAGAACCAGGACAGGGAATGAAGCAGAAGCCTAGAAACACAAGATCAGAGCATCCGCGAGTCTGCAGCCTGGTGCTTCAGACCTCCGTTAGGAAGTCTTACATTAGAAATACTCTATCTACTGCATTACTACCTGCCAGAGGATGGGTCTTAAATGTCCTCCAAAGGCCAATGTGTTGATGGCTCAGTGCCCAGCCTGTGGTACCACTCAGAGGTGGTGGAACCCTTCAGAGATGGAGCCTAGTGGAAGGAAGTTGGGTCCCTGAGGACATGTCCATGAAGAATATATTGGGACCACAACCTCACTTCTCTCTTTTTACAAATATTTATTTATTTATTTATTTATTTATTTATTTATTTATTTATTTATTTATTTATTTATTTATTTATTTATTTATTTATTTATTTTGAAAGAGACTGAAGGAAAGAGGCAGACAGGGAAAGTGACCATGGGCATGCCAGGGGTTCCTGCCACTTCAAACAAACCCCAGACGCATGCACACTTCGTGCATCTGGCTTTATGTGGGTCCTAGGGAATCAAACAACCGGCTGTTAGGCTTTGCAATTAAGCACCTTTAACCACTGAGACATCTTTCCAGCCTGCCCTCTCTGTTTTTTTTCTTTTGCTTCCTGGCCACTATGACGTGTCAGGTGAACAGTTTTCCTCCATCATATGATATTCTGTGCCATCACCAGCCCAAAAGCAAAGCGCCGAGTAACAATGGACTATAGCCATAATCCCCAAAATAAACCTTCCTTCCTTTTCATTTACCTGTCACAAGTATTTTGCCACAGTACCAGAAAGCTGGCCAGCACAGCACCCATCCTTTGCAAACACAAATCAAATAGAAGTCACCACACATTGTCCCTGAGTAGAGATGTGAGGTTAGACCAGGCAGGGTGGCACATGCCTTTAATCCCTTCACTTGGGAGGCTGAGGTAGGAGGGTCGCTGTGAGTTAGAGGTCAGCTTGGGGCTATGGAGTGAGTTCCAGGTCAACCTAGGCTCGAAGGAGACCCCACCTCAAAAAAGCAAAACAAAAGAAAAATGTAGGGAGCCTGAGTAGAGAGAAGTGTGGGAAGCCCTGTCAGGGGAGGAAGGACTGGGCCCTGAGCAAGGATGTCCCTGGGTTTTCTCTGTGTGTGACCTGATCTCTGCGTTCCAGTTCCAGCTACACAATGCTGACAACCTTCAATCATCCAGCCCTAAGCCTCTCTCTGGAGCTCTGGAACCCAGGATTCATTGACACTTTTCCTTGGAAGCCCCATAAACACCCTGAGTGCTATTGGTTACCTACTGCCCTCTGCTGGTCACACCCCTGAAATCTCTCTCTACAGGAGTCCTGTCTACAATTTTGTTCCCTCCAACTGGCCCCAAGGAATGATCTTAAAAAAGAAGCCTGCCTGACCAGGTTCACTGTTTCCTTCATTATCATTCACCCGAACTCCTTCAGAGGATACATGGAGCCTTTGTGACCTCCGCTCTCTGACCTTGCCCTCTCCATCTTTTCCACACAGAGGGTTCCCCCCACTCAGATGGAGTTGATCTTGTTCCTCAGTGATCATGCTCTCTCGCCCAGTCCTGTGCATCCTTCTTCCTCTTCCTGGAAGATCCTGGTACATTTGAACATGACTACCAGAACTTGCCTTGTCCCCAGCACACACACACACACACACACACACACACACACACACACATCCCTCATCCCAGCAGCTGCTGGCCTTTGTAACTGCTACTTTTTTCTTTCTTTTATTTTTAATTATTTCTTTTCTTTTTGGACAGAGGCTTATGTAGTGCCCAAGCTGGTCTCAATCTCGCTATGTAGAGATCACCTTGAACTCCTTATCCTTCCGTCTCCTCCACCTGTCAAGTGTTGGGATGACAAGTGTTGGCCACCATGTCCAATTTGATTTGGTGCTAGAGCTTTCTGAATGCTAGGTCAGCTCTCTTCCACGCTGAGCTCCATTCCCAGCCTGTTTTTAGTTTTTAAGAAAAGGTCTTATGTAGCCCAGGCTGGCCTTGAACTCACCATGTAACTGAGGTTAGCCTTCAATTTCTGGTTCTCTTGGCTCTACCTCACAGGTGCTGGGATTACAGGCATAAGCATCCCACCTGGTTTGTCACTGACATTTCATTCCAGGGAAGAGAAAATTCAAGCAAGTGAACTTGATGGAGGATGACCGTGGAGAGAATATAAAACCTTCTCATTTCCTATCTTTATCTCCCTATCTGTCTTTACGTCATCTCACTATCACTTCCTAACTCTAAGTGCTGATCTCACAGAGGAAGAAAGCAAGGCTTACCAGAGGCTGGGCAGGGTAAGGGAGTCGTCCATGGGGTGGAGAGAGATTGGTTCATAGGCATGGTTACTTAGGTCAGCAAACAGATTAGGACAACCTTATAAACACTGGTCCTACCAGGCCAGGCAACTGGCAAGAAGTCCCTGAGAACACGGTCTCTACCTGTTTTTGACTGCAGACCACATCATCCAGTGGATCACGGGACAGCAAACTACATTTCCCAGAGGTTCAGTGTTAGAATTAGAGGTCATACACCTGAAAAGGGGCCTGGCGTCATGTAGATAATAGACGTGAATGAAAATATTTCACAAAAGCAAAGATTCAAGTAGCTATAAATGCCCATGATTGTTTAAAATAATAAAACTCTCCCAGGATTATCAACCTGGGGGGATTCAAGGAGCACATATTGGTTACTGAGGAGGGGCTCCAACTTTCTATAAAGTATACATTAATATGTAGCCACTGTCATAAATTAGAACCTGAAGTTACCTGTTTTATTTAATATTTATTTATTTATTTATTTGCAAGGGGAACAAGAGAATGGGCACACTAGGGCATCTAGCCTCTGTTAATCCCAACACTTGGGAGGCAGAGGTAGGATCACCATTAGTTCGAGGCCAGCTTGGGACTATATAGTGAATTCCAGGTCAGCCTGGGCTAGAGTGAGACCCTACCTCAACAAACAAACAAACAAACAACTCCAGAAGAATGCACCATTTTTCACAGCTAGCTTTATGTGGTTACTGGGGAACTGAACTGGGGTCATTAAGTTTTGCAGGTGAGCAGCTGAGCTGCAGAGCCATTTCCCCAACACCTGAAGTTAGCTCTAATAGACTCAACACACAATTAACAACAGAAGAGCAGTGCAGTGCCATGGAGAAGATGGGACACTAGGCATTTGGGCACCCAGTCTGAAGACTGCACTTTACTCAGTGAGGGCAGAAGCTGGGAATGTTCAAGGCCGGACAGCACCTGCATAAGGCCTGGCTCAAAGTAGTTCTTACAGTGACCAACACTGCTCCGAGTGCCACTTTGGGCCAGTAAATTTTGGACAAGTAAATCCTCTCCTGAGTCTGTGTCTCTTCATTTACAGAACAAACTGATCCAGAATATCTCTAGAGTTCCTTCTAGCTAAAAATTCTACAAGTGTCATTTGTCCATTTAGAATTGAGCATTTCTGGGTTGACTGTCACCTTGGTGGACCTCAGTGAATAAAACCACTAGAACTCATACCCTTGTGTAGTCCCTATTTACAGTCTTAGCCATGTGACTGACTTTGGCCATTGGGACTTTAGCAAGAATACGGTAAGCAGAGACTAAGTAAATACTTGTATACACATTCCCTTGAACCCAGCACCATGCTTCGAGGAAGGAGCCCAAGCCCCATGAAGAGGCTATACGGAGGAGAAGGAAGCCTTTCTTTTTTTTTAAATTGACATAAACCCCCTCTCCTGCCCCACCCCCCAATTTGCTGAGGGTCTTTGGTGGGATTATTGGTATTCATTGTGGGGTCCAAGAGGCCTCAGTCTCTGCAGGGTGGGGGAAACGGCCCTTCCGATCTTTCCACCCCCTCTTCCTTGATGTTCCCTGAGTCTTGGGGGGCAAGATGGGGGTCTGATTTACTGTAGCTTTCTCTGTAGACTCTGAATTTCTGTTTTTATCAGGTTCAAGTGACCCCGTATCTGTGGCCATTTCCCTGGAACTGGTTTTCAGGCTAGCTGTGAGAACAATATTTGTGTCATCACTTCCCTTGTAATGACTTCTGGGCAAATGAGGTGGAGGTGACCCATCTCTCTCCTGGCAAACAGTTGGTTCTCTCTCTCTCTCTCTCTCTCTCTCTCTCTCTCTCTCTCTCCCTCTCTCTCTTTAAGTAGGGTCTCACTCTAGCCCAGGCTGACCTGGAATTCATTATGTAGTCTCAGGGTGTCCTCAAACTCAGAGATTCTCCTACCTCTACCAGCTGAGTGCTGGGATTGAAGGTATGCACCATCACGCCCTGGCTCTCTCTTCTGGATGTATTGATGTATCCTTCCTCTCCCCTGTATTCTCCTCCATCTGTAAAACAGAACAGATTCTCCAAGCAAAGGTGAGAGGAATTTGAATTAAAGAAAATAATCCTAGTTATTAGAAATACTTATTGATGTGTATGTCCACTCTTCTTAAAGATCTGTAAAGGTTCTCTCTGGAACTTATTGGTTTTCTGTCCTAGAGAATCTGGCTCAGTTCCCAGAGCCAGATATGAGTTATCCCCTACCGAGAGATCTCATATCCAATCTGTGAGCAGTTGGTTACCTACATCACCCGTGTGCCACTATTGCACAGGTGTATACTTCTTGATCGGCTGGTTGATTTGGTAACTGGCAGGATCTCCTGCTTGTTCACTCTGTTGGCCATGTTATTCTCCATCCACCCTCGGAGCACTTTCCAGCACTGTGAGGGCTAGCCAGAAGGGAACTGGACTCCCTCTCAATTCCAGCATGATCGTTTGATGTCCTGCAGCTGCAGACTGTGGTGTCTCCAACAATAGGGACTTGCCTTTTAGCTCTTGCAGGTAACCAAGTGCTTTGGCAAGGGCCCGCATTTTTTTCATAACTTTTATTTTTTTAATATCTTTATTATGAATAATTATATACATTGTATGAGCAAATCCTGTGAATGTGTCCCTGTTTCCCTCCTCTCTGTCCCCTACCCACTGGGGTCCTTCCTCAGTGCACATACTGGATCTGTTCATAGGTTAGGGGGTTATGAACTGCACCAGAGGGAGCCAGTTTTTCATTCTTTTTTTTCCTTCCCCCTTGTGTATTGTTGCTGAGGGGGGGGCAATGTCTCTGGATATTCTCCCCCACCATGGCTCTTACATCCTTTCTGCCCCCTCTTCCGCTCAGTTTCTTGAGTCATAGTGGGCAAGTTTTGAGTCTGCTTTGTTGTTGAGATCTTAAGTATCTCTGGATCTTTGCCCTGGGTGGTGTTGGGTATCACTGGTGTCTGTCTCTATTGCTGCATTATTTTTGAGGATCTCCCCCACCAACAGCTCACTGTGGGAGGGGTACCAACAGCTCGCTGGCCCTTGGAAAAATGACCAGCCAGAGCCTGTGAGAACCAAGCTTTCTGATCGCCAACAGTTGAGCAATCAGCTAATTGCCAGCACCAATTGTTGGTCATGTCAATATCTGGGGCAGTGGAGCCCCCAGATGGCACCAACCGTAGCAAGCATGCTGTGGAACAGACTCTCTGCTGAGCCTGGCTGACCTCCAGTCATGAACGATGATAAAAGAGCTCTCCCAAGGCACCCTGAGTTATGACTAGGATATTATGTAACAATAGCCAGCGGAAACATTTAAGGGAATACCTTAAATGGCTTTGGAATTTTGCTTTATAAAATGAACTTCCTGGAGGCTGGGGAGATGGCTCAGTTGGTAAAGTGCAGGCAAGATAACATAAATTTTGATCCCTAGCACTTGTGTACAAAACCAGTAATTGTGGTGCCTACCTATAATCCCAGCACTGGAAAGGCAGAGACAGAGAATCCCTGGGGATCTGTGGTTAGCTCTCTAGCCAAACCAGTGAGTCCTGTCTTCAACATGATACTGTCTCTAAAAGATGAGGTTGAGGAAGACACTAGACATTAACCTCTGGTCTCCATACATGCATGTGTGTGTGACCCCCACCTGCACACACATATGCACCCATACATATAAGAATGTGCATATATGTGTGCATGCATACTACACATACAGCAAAAATCAATAAATAAACTGCCCAAGGAAAGCTGAAAACATTCAAAATAATTCAACCATGTGAAAAGAGATTCAAAGTATTATAGTATTATTCAGGAAATATTTGTCACAGATAAAGGTGTTTCCTCTTCCTGGAAAATGTTCTTCTTTATCTTCTCTTAAGCAAGTAACATTGATCATATGCACAATCAGGTGGAAAGAATGTAAGAGTCATGGTGGGGGACAATATCCAGAGACATAGCCCCCCTCAGCAACAACACACAAGTGGGGAAGGAACTTGGCTGCCTCTTGTGCTATCCATAACCTCCTACCCCATGGAACCATCCAGTATGCCCACTGAGGAGGATACCCAGTGGATTGGGGACAGGGAGGAGGGAATTGGGGATACCAATATAATATTTATTAATACAATGTATCTAATTTTGGACAATAAAAATATTCATTTAAAAACAAAAAAGTAAAAAATTTTAAAAAGTGAAAAATAAAAGAACTGTTAACACTTTTAAAAAATGCACAATCAAATCAAGGTCACAAGGAAATGATGTGTGCTGCTCAGTCATTCTACCTGACTCCTGATAACCCACACATGTAAGGATCGATCTAACCAAAGACATTAAATGAGGAGTGGGCAAAGTCATCTGGTAAGACAATTCCACTTTTTCTGATAAACAAACCACTTATATTCTGAGCTTGGGAGAAGCAGGCAAATTTGTATGAGACTATGGACATCATTATATGTTTTTGAACTTACTTAGGATTGGCCTCCTGCTTAAGCCATTCCCCTCCCCCCTTCCCTTACCCCTCATTCCTAACATCTCACTTCTTTCTATAAGTCTGCATAAAGAAAACATTTATCCTGATTAAGGACCGCATATGAGGGAAAGTATGCGGCGTTCAAATCTCTGTTCTTTTGAGTGTTCGCTTAGTAAGATCTGCTCAAAGTCAGACCATTTTTTTCTAAATTTCGATGTGTCATTTTTCCTTTCAGCTGAGTAGAGTTCCATCGTATAAATATACCACAGTTTCGCTGTCCATTCCTCCATAGATGGGCATTAAGGGATGTGTCTTGGTCCTTTCAGAGTGGCGTAACAAAACTCCATAAACTAGGTGGCGTAGAAGCAGTAGGTATTTATTTCTTGCAGTTTTGGGAGGCTGAGAAATCAAAGATCAAGGGCACCAGCAGATGTGCTACCTGATGAGGGCCTGTTTATTGACTCAGATAGAACCTTGCGTCTATGTTCTCACCTGGAAGAAAGGGGCAAGGTAGCTAATGGGGAGGTGTTGTAGTCAGCCACATGCTGCTGGGATAAATCTCTAAACCAGGCACAGTTTTGGGAGGAAAATATTTATTAAAGTAACAGATCCAGAGGAAGTTCAACAATGAAAGGCTGGCGCCCTTTCACAGATCCAACCCAAGAGAGACCCAGCACCAGCAACTCTAGCAAGCACAATCCAAACAGCAGGTCTGTCAGACTTGAGCTCAGGCTGCTCTTTGCATATGTATCACTGGAATCGTACATCCACCTTAGAAATACCTTAGGAGTCCAGGCTAAGGTGACACCTCCTTCAGCCAGGAGGCTGGAGACAAATCTTTAATACACTTTTGAATCTATTGGGGACATTAAGTCCCACTACCACAGGAGGGTTCTTTTATAAGGGCATAGTTCTTGTTCAGGTATAATTGGAATGTGCCCCCATGGGTCTATGTCCTCGATGTTGTGACTTTGGAAAGGAGAGGAACTGTAAAGAGGTAATGGGAGGTAACTAGGTCACTCAGGGCAGATGACCTTGGAAGGGATTATTGTAGTTCTCACATACTGTGTTAGTTCTCAAGAGAGTGGGTTGTTATGAAAGAGCAAGACATGCTCTCGGCTTCCTGTCTCACTATGTGCTCCCTTATATATGGTGTCCATCATGATACCCTACACCGTGAGGCACTTGCTAGAGCACCTTGCTATTTGGACTTTTAAAAAATATTTATTTATTTATTTATTTATTTTGCAAGCAGAGATAGAGGGAGAGAGAGAGAACAAAGACAGGAAGAGAGAATGGGCACTGCAGGGCATCCAGCCGCCACAAACAAATTCCAGATTCATGTGCCTCCCTGTGCACCTGGCTTTACGTGGGTATTGGGGAATCGAACCTCAGTCATTAGGCATTGCAGGCAAGTGCCTTAACTGCTGGGCCATCCCTCCAGCCCCTATTTGGACTTTTGAGCCTCCAAAACCGAGCCTCTGAATAAAGATCTTTTCTTTACATATTTCCCTGTCTCAGATATTCTTATAGAAAATGGACTTAGGCAGGTATCAATCCTCTTCATGACCTAATGACCTCCTGGGTTAGGAATTGAACATAGAAATTGGGGGGATACAAATATTCAGTCCTAAAGGATCACACACATACACACACACACACACACACACACACACACACACACACACACACCCACACACCTTTCTCCAGGAAATAAGTTATTGAAACCTGCCAACAGTCCCTTGACAATGAAATTAAATCAGCATCAGGAATAGGAAAGCCCTGAGTCAAGGAACCTGCCCCTGTGTGAGGACAGGTGACCGAATGGACAGTGATTCTGGGCATACATGGTCTTCTGGAGAAGCATTCCTTGACCTTGAAAAACCAACCTAGCCAGTGACTACATGGCCTGAGGCATCGGCCACTTTCCTCAGATGTTGTCTCTGAAGTATCAGGAATAATAAGCAAAGGGTCTTTTAACTTGTCCTGGCTCGCTGAGTCTCCCGCTTGCTGGTACATGACCCTGAACAGCTACAACTGGGCAGTGGTGGTTGTTTTAATAGGCTCTCCCACGAAGGCACTTCTGAGCTCTGGCTCTTTGCAAAGCCTTCCAATACCTGGTCCCTGAAGTGGGCATTGTGATAGGTAGAATGGCTCAGGCCATCTCCTTAGAAGCTTGGGGTGGGGCAGTTGATAAACTGTACAAGGATGAGGACCAGAGTTCAAATCCCTAAACATAAAAATGTCAGGCCTGCTGGTAGGTACCTGTGATACCAACACTCAGAAAGCAGGCAGGTGGATTTTGGGAGCAACTAGACAAAATGGTCAACTCTAAATTCACTAAGAGACCCTGAATCAATAACTAAAGTGAAGGGCAATTGGGAAAGACACATAACATGTGTGTATGCACGCATGCATATACACCAGCATGTGCATTAACATACATATAAACACACACATGCACACTGCACATACACACAAAGAAAAGACTCCTGAGAAACATTATTTCGTTTCAGGTCTCTAAGTTGGTAAAGCAGGTGGTATCTATTCTGGGCACTTCCTTTCTTGGAATATGTAAGAGGGGCATAAGATGTAGGTAATCTTTAGCGAATGCTTTCAGATGCCAAATGCTATTCTAGATTTTTAGTATCTTTTTCATTTAAATGACATGTAATTATATGATGGGTATTTCACAGAAAAAAAAATCCGAGGCACATAAGAAATAATACTTTTACATATAAAGCAATGTTCCGTATGAACTAATATTTTTCGAGGTTACCAGTCAGCAACTGGTGAAGGCCCTTGAGATCCTATCATGCTCCGAACTACTAACCACATTTCCCATTCCAAAGCTGCCGCTGTGCATTCGCTGTGAGATTTTAGAGGTCATGGCATGAAGGAACTCTCCGATGGACACAAAGTGGGGGAGAACCATCTCTATATCCAGATGCTCTGCAGCTACTATCTCAGGATCTGTATCTTCTCCTGCAACTTAATCTCTATTCTGAGTAATCATACCAAGTGATGACAAAACCTGTTTTAGCACCTAACCCAACCTAGGACCCTCTCTCAAAGCTGTCCCACACGATGCCACACTGAAGATGAGATCCGGGTTTCTGTTGTATCTTCCTGAGGTGTGATGCTTGAAGCACCTACCCTCTAATTTCTACTGGCCTGGTTCATTCTGCCTTGCACTGGGAAATCCAGCTCCTTCTCTGCTTTGAGCTCTGCTAGGATATTGTTATTATCAATTAGTGGCAGTATTTGCTATTGATAGAGCACTTCATATCTGTAAGCCCTTCCCTATGGGTGTTTGTGCACGGCTGGTCTTTATAGCCACAGATGTGTTTGCTCCGACATCACCTTCCCAGGATGATTCCCATGAGCTAAGTGATTTGCTTACGGCAATTGCGGAGGAACGTGCTACAGAATACAAGATGAGCAATAACGAGAAAGGAGCGAGAAGACAAGGTAGGCTGGCTGCTGAGGGGAGTCAAGCAAAAGCCTGGGAGAACAGAGCAACTTCCTTCCCTTGCTTCTATTTAAGATCATGAAAGTATAGTTATTAACGATGCTGTTTTACATTTTATAGGTCTTGTTCAGCTAGAGAGATCCCAAAGGTTTTTGCAAGCTCTATGTGTGTGGCTTGGCTGTGTTCTCACAGGCATCAATGTTTCTCGCCTCTCATGGAGCCTTCTACTAATAGCAGAAGCAATGGCAGTAGCAATTGTGAGAACTTAAAGGGAAAAAATGAAGGCATTGTCATTTTTCCTCAGCTCTGCCCTGTATTAAAAAGGGCTAATCTTTGTCCCCAGGATCCATTCTGTCTCCTAGAAGGAGAAGGGGTTAGCGGCTCGACATCCATCCACAAAGGCCAATGCCTGCCTATTTGCACCACAGGGGACAATTACAGCAAAATGAAACTGCAAACATCAATGGGGAAAAGGCTGGAAGGAATTCCAGCTAGAAATCTTAAGATTTGTTCCTGTTTCTTACAGTGAAATATAGATTTTAATGCCCTACAGACACTAAAACCATAATGCCAACCCAAAGAATGTGAACCACAACGGGAACACTGGAGGAGGGCTGAAGTGGGAAATTCGGAGGAGATGAGTAGGTTGAAAGAAAAATGCAGATGTGTGCACACCCTGTGAAGCAGAAGTCTCTGGGCTGAGCCACATTAACAACTGTGAGTCCCCCACAAGCCCCAGAACCTTGCAGAACATCCTGTGTTTGGGGCATGCTTCTGGTTTGATATTAAACCCAACTCTCTGTGGACCCCAAATCACGATCGTCTGCTTAAATTAGAAGGGAATTTTCAATAACCTGGAAATTCTAAAAAGCTGTGTTTCATACCAGCTATTGCTGGAGCCTAGGTGAAATTCAAGAAGTAGTTTTTGTGGATTGCCCCTCCCCCCCTTAAAACATATTAATGAGTAAGAGTCTATACAATTTGGTTGGGCTGAGCTTTATCCTAAATTATTTTAATTATGTAATAAATACATTTTTAAAGACAGGCTTTTGTGTAGTCCAGCTCGCCTCAAGCTCACTATGTAGCCAAGGATAACCTTGAACTTCTGATTCTCTTGCCTCTACCTCCTGAGGGCTAGGATTCCAGGCTTGTGCCAACACACTCAGTTGGGTGGTTTTTGTTTTTATTTTATTTTATTTATTTTGTTGCTAGGACAGAGAGAGAGAGAGAAAGAGAGAGAGAAAGAGAGAGAATGAAAATGGACCTGCCAGGGTCTAGTGCCACTGCAAATAACTCCAGACACATGTGCCACTTTATGCATCTGGTTTCACATGGGTGCTGGGGAGTTGAACCCAGGCCTTCAAGCTTTGCAAGCAAGTGCCTTTAACTGCTCAGCCATCTCTCCAGCCCAACACAGTGAGTTTTATGCAATACTGGCAACCATACCCAGGGTTTACTTTTCTAGAATTTACTGTGTGTCATACATGAAGTTCTTAACAATTTCATTTGTTTAACTGTCATAAGGAACCTAAGAGATAGGTATTACTCTTGTACAGCCCAGGACATATACAGAAAAGAAAACTGAGATACAGAAAATGAAGTGGTCTGCTTAGAGTCACATTGCTAATAAGTAGCACCACTAAGATTTAAAATCAGGGAGTCTGGCTCAATTCTCTGTTTTCACCACTGTGCTATGCCAACTCTCTTCTATGTATAAATTATGCTTGAAAACTTTGAGAGGTTTCTTACAAGGGAATGGTACAAAAATATTATCCAAACAAAGGGCAAATAAAGCATAATTCAAGCAAAGAATAGATAATGCTTACCCAAGGCTCAAGACAGAAGAAAGAGGTATAACAGTCAGTAGGCAAAAAGTCTTATATAGGCAAGAGGAATTCTGGGGAGGGGGATGTTTGCTTTTTCTTGCAATATACTGCATGCAGTATGAATTTAGATAATAGTTGTGTGCTATACATTTCAAAATTACCAAATAAACTTCAAAGGTTCTCATCAAACAAAAAAAAATAGCTTTTGAAGCAATAGGTCTGTTAGTTAACTTGTATATTTCACATTGCTTTCACAAATCATGAAATCACTTTGTATCCCTTTAGTAAATATAACTATAGGGTTTTGGTTGTAACTCAGTGGTTGACTGCTTGCCTAGCATGTGCAAGGCCCTGGGTCCAATTCCCAGCATACACACACACACACACACACACACACACACACACAAAAATCATTACAACAAACACAATTACAATTTGCCAATTTATGATCAATGCATCCAAGCAAAATAGATGTGCTTTAATACATTCTATAGATTGTTTCCATCAAAATGTTGTGTTTGAAATCGTGATCTTGGGTCAGGGATTCAGCTCAGTGGAAGAGCCCTTGCCACAGTGTTTTTAAAATAATTTTATTTATTTATTTTCAAGCAGAAAGAGAAGAGAGATAGAGAGAAAGAATGGGCATGCCAGGGCCTCTAGTAACTGCAAACCAACTCCAGAAGCATGCACCACTTTGTGCATCTGGCTTTATGTGGAGACTGGGGAATTGAACACAGGTCGTTAGGATTTGCTGACCATCTTTTCAGCACCCCAAAAATGTTTTAATGCAAGAACCTTTATATAGATTTTTGCCATACCATGTTGGTTTATGTGAGCATACGTAACAATGTTATAAAATGGAATTTTATTGAGACATTTCTCAGTGCATCTCTGTCATTCAGAGATGTATATTCGTATTCCTCTTTCCCCTTCCCTTATTCTTTTTCATATCTTTTGAGATAAGAAGAAATGAAATGGTTGTCTTTATCTTATTATTAGCCTTAAATTCTAAGAGATTTTCCTTAAAGGAAGAAACCATGGGCTCATAAGTGGTGTTCATTTTTGTCTTCAGGAAGTGTTTCCTGACTTCAATAAACTGAATGTGTGGGGACAGCAAGGGTTTGTCTCAAACGGAAAGACAGAGCAGAGCCATGAGCATTTGGTTCAATTTTTGGCTCCACCGCTTTGTACGATTTCCAGCAAAATTCTCAATCCTTCTCTGCTTCAGTTGCTGGATCTATAAAATGAGGATAGTAATGGCATCTACCTCGTAGGCTATCATGAGAGTTGAGATGATGCATGTGAAGTATTTTGAGTGACTGGCACCTCATGCCCTCCATAAAAGTATGCGGTTCTATTGGACACTGGGCAGTGAGACATAGGAAAATAACATAGGAGACTTAAGGCTGAAAGTCTCAGGTTCCCAAATAAAATGAAAGCTTCTGTTGGGGTTGCTATATCGTCAAAAAGGAAAGCATGGCTGATTAAAAGTTTTTGCTTCCCCCATGCACACCAATAAAAAGGCATTGATGGATACTTCTTTTGTTTGAAAAAATTATCTTGCTTTAAATATTTATTTATT
This sequence comes from Zapus hudsonius, assembly GCA_004024765.1. Taxonomy (NCBI): domain Eukaryota; kingdom Metazoa; phylum Chordata; class Mammalia; order Rodentia; family Dipodidae; genus Zapus; species Zapus hudsonius. Next base: position 4,768 of record PVHP010032679.1, on the reverse strand, counting down.
TATTTAAGAAAGAGAGAGAGAGAAAGGCAGATAGAGAGAAAGGAGAATAGTATACCAGGGCCTCTAGCCACTGCAAAAAAAAAAAAATCTTTTTAAGGGGCTGGGGAGATGTCTCACTGCTTAAAGACACTTGCTTGCAAAGTCTGACAGCCTGGGTTCAATTCCCCAGTACCCACATAAAGCCAGATACTCAAAGCAATGCCTGCATCTGGAGTTGGTTTGCAGTGGTGAAAGGCCTTGGCAAACCCATTCTTTCTCTCTCCCTTTCTCTTGCAAATAAATAATTTAGAAATATCTTTTATTATATTAAATAATATGAACTTGTGCTTTGAAGACTGCAGCGTGAATGTTACTTTAGGCAAACACTTTAGCAAATTAAAGCTCAGAAAATCGATGTTATGATTGAAATATGCAACATTCGGTCCCTCTCCCCACATGACTCATGTTTGGAGGACTTAAATGCAAGCTGGTGGCACTGTTGGGTGAACTTGTAGAAGATGCAGGAGTTGGAATCTCATTGGAGGGGGGATGCATTTGAAGGACTGTGTCCCCAGTCTCTGGCCTTGCTCTGTTTTCTGGCTTCCTCCACCATGCCCCACCCCCACATGTACTAAATCCTCTGAAACTGTAAAAAGGAAAATCACTACTTCACTGTCTCTTTTCTTGGTATTTTTGTCTCACAAAACTAGCTCAATGGATCACAGAACGACAGAATGCATCATTCCAAACCGTGCTGCTCAGTATTGTCGTGTTCAGATCTCAACACTGTCGGTGTCGTATTTTCACATAGTTCAAGTCCCAGGTGAGACCATCAAAATCTCTGGGTGATTCCTGGATGAATCTCAGGTGCCACGAGGTTGAGAACCACAAAGGCATCACTTTCTAATTTTGCTATTTCTAAACTTTTAACAAAAAAGTTATGCAATTGTTCAGTGACATTGCACCCATAAAACATTCAAGGGCAGTTATAAAGGTAGCCTGCTCTGAAATTTAAGTGGGTAGAATTTGCTAAAAGTGCAGCTTTATTGTTTCATTTTCTTGAATGAATCATCGCATTAAAAAGTGAAAGCTCCAATCAAGAATTTACAGCAGGCAAATAGACAGATTTACAGGGTCAAAATGACAAAATAAAGTAGAATAGTGGAGGAAAGATAAACAGACACTGATGGAACCAGGCAGATTTAATGCATGTGGTGTGAGTAAAATCAGAGTTTAGGAAGCCCAATGTCCTAGGGAAATGTTACATAATCTGAAATTTTGCCTAGCTACAACTTTTAATAATTTGCTAGGTATTACCCAGTAAGGATCAGAAAACAGGCCTTGGTAACAAGTATGAATGATAACAATAGTGAAACTATATCATAAGAGATGAAAAAAGAATAAGCAATGGTCAGCCCAGCAGCCAGCGTCCTCATGTCTAAGATAGCAGTGATTAATTAACAGGTGCTTGTGAAAATGGAACTGGGAAGGGCAATTACAGAATCCAAAGCCGCTTTCTTTTCTGTGAGATGTGGATAAGGCAGGTATCCTTTACCTTTCTCTCTGGATAGCCTCTCTGTGTCAGATGAAAATTCAGATATTTAGCCATGTGTGGTGGCACACGCCTTTAATCCCAGCAGAGGTAGAAAGATCACTGTGAGTTTGAGGCCAGCCTGAGACTATAGAGTGAGTTCCAAGTTAGCCTGGGCCAGAGGGAGACCCAGCCTGGAGTGTGGGAAAGTCAGCTATTTAAAACCACTAAAGACTTGAATTCTTTTGACAGTTAATTAATTCTCTCCTTGAAGCCAGTGTGACTATAGTCTGCTACTTCATACCTAGCAATTCTGAGGTGAGTTAACATTTGGAATTCTGCTTTCTAATTTTCTTATGACACTATGTTCCATACTTCCACACTTTTATGCAGTTTAGGAAACTAATTCAGTAATAATTCAAACATGGAGTCAGAGTGGAACGGCTCCTGGAACCCTAAACCTAGAAAAAGAAAATTTAAAAAAACAGGTGATAGATAACCCAGTGGGTTTCAACATTGCAGATGTAGGATGAGGACCAGGCTTCATGGCTTGCAAGAAGACCTATCTCTTAAAGGTCTACTGCCTTGCAATACCTTGGGAACCAAGTTTCCAGCTTGTGGGCCCTTTGGGAACACGCTGTATCCAAACCATAGCTCTTAAATTTCCCTGGCTCTAGGGATGAGTGCCCTATGACCTCGTGGTGTGAATAATTGATCTTGATTAAGTTTCCTAAGTAATTCTTCCAATCTGACTAACCATGGGCTGATTTGTGTGTTTATTAATATTGATATATAGATTGAATCTCCAATCATAATCCCTCAGTCTTAAGCATCTCTACACCACTATGTGTGCTGGCCACCTTTCAGGTAAAGATCCACGAGTTAATAGGATGGTTTGAGTGAGATGCAATTGTGTTTTGAATGCTTGGGAGGTGGAGCCTTGCTGGGAGAGGTGTGTTGCTGGGGACAAGTTTTGGGGTGTTAAGGTCCAGCTTCCCCCTTGCCAGAGCTCAGCTCATTCTTCCTGTTTTTACTGCCAGATGCAAGACCCTGTCATCTTCTCCCTGACATGAAGAAGCTTTCCCTCAAGATTTTAAGCCAAAATAAACCTTTTTCCTGTCATCAACTGCTTTTGGTCATGTGTTTTGTCCTAGAGACACAGCGGTAACCACAACAGTTAAATACAAACTTTTCTCATGTTCAGGTCAAATTCTCACCCACATCTTGTAAATTGAAATTGGTCACTAGATTATGATCTGGGGAAAAAATAGGAATAAAAAAGAGCCTCAAGAATCACATTTTGGGGGGTCTCCCTTTTATTTCAAGTACATCTGCAAAGTTCATTTGCCACTCTGAACGGGGGGGGGGGGAGTAAACAACTATGTCACCAGGCTGGACCAATTATAGGTGAAGCACCTTGCAGAGGTGACCTGCCTGGGTGAATCTGAGTTTCTGGTCAGAGGAGGTGGCTTGCACATTGCATACTTACTCTCTCACAATACATGCTTGTTGTCTTTGCAAGGTCCTTTTGATTCAGGAACGGGGTGCCACATGGTGATCCCTACTGGATTGTGAGCATAGCCAACCAGTCTTTAAGAGGGAAAGACGCTGGAGGGACTAGCAACTATTTCAGGCGTTTCCTCTAAGTGAACGTTCTTCCCCCCTCTCCATTATCAAATGCTACGGTACTTTAAACTTCTCCCATCATTAAGCCTTCTGAGTGAAATATTGAACTGATTAATGTGGCATTTTCCACTAAACTGTTTCAGGAAATGTTGCACCTTACCAGTGGGATGCTTTTGAATAATGTAATCTCCTTAGTATAATTAAAACTAAGTTCTGAAGTTAGTACCTTTTCTCCCTGGAGGCACTCATCAAAATGTCAAGTGTTCCTTGTAGTAGAACTGCAATCCCATAGTACAAACAAATATATTACCCATTGCTCCTCACTGGCAAGAGGCCCTTGTTGAATTTTTTTGTCACTTCATTTCAAACCTGAGCAAGCAACGTAAGAAATATGGTCCCAAAAAGTCATTGCACCCCCCACACACACACACACTGAGCCGTGTTCTACGCCAGCTGCCTGGCTTGCGTTCACTAATATTTCTTTTGACTATTTGTCTTCAACGGATGAACTTTTTGTCGCTGTGTTGTTATGGATGCATAGAAAACAGTGTGACTATAAAAGTCATTTGCTTTTCCTGTGGCTTTCACTTGATGGGGAGGGAGGGAAGGAGGGGGGAAGGCAGTGATGCAACGCCCTCTTCTGGCTGAGAAATATTTAGCGTTCCTTGCAGAGCTGAGTGCTACAGAGTGAATAATAAGAAATCAACGCTATTGTCAAAGTTTGTAACATTATCCCTTCCAGGGACAGGGCAAGGCTAGCCTTGAAGGGCTAAACTCTGAGGCCCAGCACTTAGGGGCACTGGAGATGTAAGGTGGCCAAACCATTCCCCAGATAAGCAAGGAGATAATAAAAGTAGTGTCAGAAGTCTAATCCTTTATAAAAGAAATATGAAATCAAAGGCAAAGGCAAGTTCATTCTGAAGACTTAGTACACTTCTTTTTGAGGGGCTATTAGAGAGAACCTGTGATCTCTCCAAAGTATTGGCTTGCTCTAGAAAAGCAAGCCCAAAGGTGTCAAAGATTTCCAATGCCACCCCCTTAGTTTTTTCTGATTATATCTGCTCTGCCAATCTTCTTCCCAGAGATCATGCAGAGTCTTCCCTAGAGCCTACCCCTGGCTTAGAGGAGCCCCATCACCAAATAAGGGGCCCCTGCCAGTCTCCATCTGGGAAGGAAGTGGGAGGGAGTTCTGAGGAGAGAGCAGACACTTGGAGACAGACGGAGCCCAGCAGGGCTTTGAAAGAGAAATACTCACTCAGTGCTGGAACGTGCTTCTTACCAAATAATGTTTTCATTCTCTAAAAAACACGCATCTTTCCAGTCTGAAGGCCAGGCTGGCTGCCACTTCTCTGTGCCTGCCAACTAGTCATTAGCAAACACAGAGTGACAGAACAGCTACACAATAGAAAGGAAATGGACACGCATGACACAAAGTACAGCTGAGATGGATACCAGTGAGGACAAAACAGCCACCTGCAGGTGGGATGTGGCCCTCTCGGGAATTCTTGTACTGAAGAGCAAGGTGAAGTCAAGCATAGTTGATAAATATAGTCTTGACCCTATGTCTGATCAGGGGCACATGCAGGTGTATGTGTACCTGAAGATGTGTGCAGCTAGAGCAATGGCTGGGAA
>PVHP010032678.1:0-20153 GCA_004024765.1 Zapus hudsonius | reverse complement strand
AGGGTCTCTCTGCCCACCTTCAGAATGTCACTGTTCCTGGAGCTCACTTCCTGTGTCACCTCGCCCACCCCTCAGATTGCAGCTCCCACTTCTGTGTGGATAATGACAGGGAGAGCTCAAGTGGCTGGAGTGTGATGTGTGCCAGCTGCTGTGAATGCACTTCTCATCCACTAGCCTTTCACTGCCCCCAGTGAGGCTGGCAGGCACAGACAGATGCGGAATCTTGCCTGTGCTTGTTCAGGTAGGAAGTGGCTGGCGATTCCCAAGTTGTCTATGGCTGGCTAGTTTCTATCACTCCTTTCCTTTTATTGGTATGGATGGCACACTTTACTGGAACCAACACGCTCTCCCCACCTACCATGCCAAGATTAAAGGCATGTCCCTGTCCTGCCCGGTACGATGCCTCTTTCTCTAAGTTACCCTCCCCACTCTTAGAGGCTCTTTCAGCCCTGCCCACGGGATTTTTCTTCTTTGAAAACTATGGATTCATTGATTTGGTGTGTGTGCACAGCACATATGTGAGTGTGGGAATGCGTGTGTAGATCAGAGGGTCTGCTCTGTGTTTTTTATCACTCTTTTCTTTGTAAGCCTCTGAGAAATTCTCCTGTCTCTGGCTCTCTCCTTGCTGTAGGTCACTGGCATTACCGAAGCCTGCCTGCCACAGTTTCTGTTCTCACGGGGGATCCCAACTCAGCTACTCGGAATTGCATGGCATGTCATTTTATTTATTATTTATTTATTTATTTATTTATTTAGGGGAGAGAAAGAGAGAGAGAGAGAGAGAGAGAGAGAGAGAGAGAGAGAGAGAGAGAGAGAATATGGTTGCAACAGGGCCTCCAGCCACTGCAAACCCCAGATGCATGCACCGCTTTGTACATCTGGCTCTATGTGGGCACTGGGAAACTGAACTCGGGTCTTTAAGCCCTGCAGGCAAGTGCCTCAATCACTGAGCCATCACTCCAGCCCTGTTTTATATTTTGAAATAGAGTTTCATGTAGACCAGGCTATCAGATGTAGAACTTGCTATGTAGCCCAGGATGACCTTGAACTCCTAATCTTCCTATTTTCACCTAAGTGCTAGGATTATAGGTGAGCCCCACCATGTCCAGTTTATGAGGTGCTGGGGATCAAACCAGGTCTGTGTGCATGTTACATAAGCACTCTGCCAACGGAGCCGTATTCCCAGGCCTTTCATCTCTTCAGTCTTCAGGCTCTGACTCTTCTTCCTTAGTATTTCTTTTCTCTTTCAGGTCTTCTTTACCCTCCACTGTACTTTCTACTCTGCTACTAGGGGGCTGCTCCCTTTGATGAGCTCAGAATTCCTCCATGGCTCCCATAGCCCATGGGCTGAAGGTCTCCCACAGCTGCCACTGTCTGTCTGCACGGCTGCTTCCCTCCCCTTCCACACTCACTCTGACCCATGGAGACTGCCTGCAGTCTTCCTGACATAACTTTCCATGCCTTCAAGCTCTGTCTTTGGTGGGTCTCATCCCACCTCCTTCCCTTCCACACCTTGGCATATGTCCTTCTTATACCCCAGTCCGGACATCCATTCTGAAGACCTTCTCATTGGGAGGACTATGGGATAAGGAGCCTAGGATGGCCCTGACTCTTGATTTTGCCCTGTGGGATATCCAGCTGGGAAGGACTCTGGACAACCCAATGCCTCAGTGTCCTCACTTATAAAATGCAGCCATGAATCCCACTATTCTGGGTGGCAGTGAGGGCAAGCTAAGAAATGGTAAGCCTTGGTCCTTCAGGAGCAGGCCATGTGAGAGTCAATGCCTTCAGCCCCGTGGGCCTTCAGTCCACACCCAACCCCCACTGCATTGCTCCCCCAAACTAGCACTCAGCAGGACTGCTGGGCAGCCTGATAGGAGAAGCCCCCTAGTCTTACCATGTGAGGCCCATGTCACAGGGAAAGGTGGCCCCATGTAAGCCTCCATCTTTTGTTGGTTGGGAGACCTCATGGCACCTCACAAGGGTGCTTTGCCTGAGAAGTCCTGGGCTCAGGAGCAAGGACATGGGGGACTTCTTACTAGAGGAGACATGGATAACTTGGGCCTGTAATTATCGGCCATCAGGCCATCAGGTTTCTTGATTTTGTTCCCTGGACCACAAGTCCAGGGACAGATGGGGTATTTCTGGCTCTGAGCATACAATCTGTGCTTCCCTTTATTTTCTCCAAGCCCTATCCTTGCATACCCCTTGTTGTAGTTAACTTTCTCATTGCTGCAACAAAGAACCTGACCAAAAGCAGCTTGTGGAGGAGTGGGTTTATTTTGGCTTACATATTTGAGGGGAACCCCATGATGGCAGGGAAAATGATGGCATGAGCAAAGGGTGGACATTACATCCGTCACAACACTGCAAACAGTGGCAGGAAGGAGTGCCAAACACTGGCAAGGGGAAGCTGGCTATTACCCCCATAAGTCCACCCCCAACAACACACCTCCAACAAGGTTCCAAAACTGCCATCAGCTAGGGATCAAGCATTCAGAGCACATAAGTTTATGGGGGACACCTGAATCAAGCCACTACACCCCTGGACCTTACTTCCTCTGCTCCTGTCACCCTGATTTAGAAGCCATAGCCATGGGTCCTAGAGTGCCAGCACAAATCAACTGAGCCTAATGAGACAAAGAATAAGTGTCCTTACATATGAACTGGTCACTGTCCATCATAACTCATCAACTTCCCCAAATCAGAGGATCATGGGATAACAGCTGTAAAACAGTTCCATCGACCTCAGTCCCCTTGCATCACAGCTCAGCAGACTGAGGTCCAGAGAGGGCAAGGAACCCCTTCAAGGTTACACAGCAAGATAGCATCAGGGTCCAGGCCTTTCGACTGACAGTCTAGAGCTCTTCCTCTCGAAGAATCCTATGTGCAAAAGAGATGGTGACTGGTGAGAGAAGCTGGGGTGGGAGCTTCAGCAGTCAGGGACTCGGGAGGAACGTGGGATTATAAAGTGGCCGGAAAGCCCCTGTGCTGAGTGGCGGCCCACCCTGGAGACATCAGCCCAGTTATCATGCCACTTCCACAGCTGAGGATTAGCCAGCTGGGAAGGATTTGGGTGGCATGCCCCAGATGTGGGAGGCCTCAGGCTAGAGGCTGGACTTTCTCTCTGGTGATGTGGTGTGCTCTCCCGGCATCCCTGGGGCACAGGCCAGCCTCTGGCTCATCTCTGCTGTCAGGCCCAGTGAAGGACAGTGCATGCCTCGCTGATCAAAGGCACTCCCACCCTCTGGCCCCAGGAGTGTCAGGCCAAAGGAGAGTAGGCAGGCCCAGCCCAGATGCCATCCTACCATGCTTTGAAGTCCCATTGCATTCTGGGGAGGGGCTGGCTCTGAAGCAGGATCTCTCAAACACAGCCTTAAAAGCATTATTGACATGTGGTATGATGGAGGCAGGAGAGCTGAGCCCTGCCACCTTTGTCTAGTCCTTTAATCTTGGTGGGCCTTGGCCTTCCTTACTGGGCGAGAAAGACAGTGAACTTGGCTGAGGAAGGACCAGGCCAGTCTTTCTATCTTATGACTTTGTGATTTCTTTTGGCGGTCAGATGGACAAGGAAGTCCAGGGTCGAAAGTGGTCAGGGGTAAGTGTAGTCTGGCACTAAGAACAGCATGCCTGAGGTAGCTGGAGTGAGGGCAGTTCAGTCATTCATTCACCCATTCATGGAGCACCCACTGCATTCCTTAGCCTAGCATCTTGGAAGAAGGGCATCCTCACATTCTTTCTGTTTCACAACTTATGGGGCCTAGCCACAGTGGTTTTGAATTCATTCATCAGGGGCCATAGCCAGCAGGGACATGGCTGAGTCTAGCCAAGTTAAACAACAAAAGGAGCTGCAGAAAAGCATTCACACGTTCACAGTTATGTTGTGGAAGGTGGAGAACCAACCTGGGAGAAAGGACAGGCACACAGCAAGGCAGGGAAGAATGTCACAGCGTCAAGGGACAGTAAGCCGAAACATCATCTCTGGCACTGGTCCCTCTTCACACCAGTGGACACTGATATCACTGATATAATTGAGTCTTTCTTTTTTTTATAAGACAGGGTCTAGTCCAGGCCAACCTGGAACTTACTCTGTATCCCCAGGCTGGCCTCAAACTCATGCCAATCCTTCTACCTCAGCCTCCCAAGTGCTGGGACTAAAAGCATGCACCACCACACCTGAGTTGATTTCTCTTGTCTTCCATTCCCTTCCCTTTCTTTCCTTTCCCTTCCCTTCCCTCCTCTTCCCCTACCTTTTTTCTTCTTTTCTCTCCCCCTCCCTCTCTGTATGCATTTGTTTGTTCTGGGAATGGAACCCATGGTGTCCTAGTCAGTCACATGCCCCTGGGATGAATCTCCAAACCGGACACAGTTATGGGAGGAAAAGATTCACTGAAGCTGCAGATCCATAATGGTGAAAGAGGCTTTCACAGGTCCAAGCAGAGAGAGAGGGAGAGAGGGAGAGGGAGAGGGAGAGAGGGAGAGAGGGAGAGAGAGAGAGAGAGAGAGAGAGAGAGAGAGAGAGAGGCCATCACCAACACCACACAACAGTAAACAGCAAGCAGGCACTGCCCTTCCAGGAAGGAATGTTCATGTCTAGCTCCCTGAGCTTCCTTACATCCTGCCCCCTACTGAGGGGCTGCCTTCCTATGAACATCCTCAGAGTCAAGATTACTAAAAAGGTCAAGTTGACAACAAAACAACCATTACACAGTTAGGCAAGGATTCTACCACCTCAGCCCTGGACATCATTTTTCTTTTCCTCTCCTCTTCCCTTGTTTGTTTTTTTGAGGCAGGGTCTTGCTGTATAGCCCAGGCTATCTTCAAATTCTTGATTCTCTGCCCTCAGCCTCCCAAATGCTGAGATTATGGTCACACCTGGCTTGGGAATCATTCTTAAGTGCTTCTTTACATGAGAAGCAACTGATCAGCTGTTAGATGGTAGGAGAGGGAACTCTGGGTTCCTGGTCTCCTTTGCTCACAGAAATCTTTCTCACTCCCTGCCCCTTCTCTAGTATTGCAGCCTAGGCCTAAACTGATATTATTTTTTATCTACCAAGGCCTTTGATCCCTCCCAACAATAATTCCTCTGGGCTTTCTAAACTTTCTGGTCTCCAAATAACCTCTTAGCTTTTCCATGTGTGTTCATTAGGATCACGAATGGAGTGCCTCATGAAGCCATCTCCCTTGCTGGACTTGATGGCCCTGTGTGCTTGGCCCTGGTCTAATTCGAAGCCTTATGAACTAGCACACAGTGTCATCTCAGGGTCACCAATGAAAGTGGGCTACCCAAACTGTCAGCCATCTGCTGAGGGGCATCACATCCAGATCCTCCATCACCCTAGGAAAATCAGTCAGAGGTGGGCCAATCTGCTCAGTCCCCAAGGCCAAGAGACCTTGTGACATGCTCCAGGGAGCCAGGCTGTGCAGGGAGGTGGCCAGACTGGACCCCTCTCAACCACACTCCCATCCCACAAAGAGAGGATCTTCTGTCCTCCATAAGGTCCACTGAGGTGACAATATCCTACCAGTGTGGGGTTAGAAACGTAGACTACCCTCAGGACATTAGGGGTACTATGGGACTCCACGCCAATGGGAATGAACAGAGCTGGAGCTCCCAGGGCCTGGCTCAGCTCAGGACCCAGGTGCTCTAGTGAGGACCATGCTATTTGAGCTTTGTGCCTCCTCCTCCAGCCTGGGCTGTGACTTCACTTAGCTGGAAGAGTGTCAGACCTTGAAGAGCCCTCAGAGGGCAGTAAACCTCCCCTGTGCAGCCTGTGTGCGCGTATGCACACATGCCCTTGCAGGCAATCAAGTCTTACAGAGAGAAAGTTTGGTAGCAAGTTGAGCAGTCTAGAAGGCAGATCTTTGGTCCCTCTGCCTGTGTATAGGCCTGGTGGCACTCCTGTCCTTCTCCCCTTGGGACTGGGGACAGCCACCATGACTATGTGCTGCTCTCTTCTCATTCATGAAGTGTTAACATGCAGGTCTAGCCTTCTGCTGGAGAAACCCCCACTCACTGCCTGAACATGGAGTAGCTACCCTCAATGGGAGAGCCACCTCTGGCCCATTTGCTTCTTTCAATAGCATGTGTGGAGAAGAAATTGTTGGTGCCAGATAGGTTCCAGAGGGAGAGGAGGGTCCAGGCAGGGCAGCCCAGGCTGCTTAGGGAAAAAGCTCTGGGATCCAGAACTCCAAAGGCCCCAGGGAGGAAGTCAAAGGAAGATGACTTGCTAAGTGGTCTGCCCCACCCCCTCAGCTGCCTGGCTGGCTAGAGAGGAGGGGAATGTTGTGGAATGATAATAACCATTCCTCCCCTCCAGACAGCCCTTTCACACACCACTGACTGTCTTCCCACCTCGCCTCTTCTTACATCCCCCACACAAGCAGCTTGAGAATTATCTTAATTGGCCAGATGGCTACCCAGAGTGCAGGGGAGCCTGACTGAAGCTGCACAGCAAGTCAGAGGTGGCACTGGGCGGGTTGGGGGCATTCTGTATATGACATGTATATGCTCCCTAGATTTCTGTCATACTTATGGACTTAGACCCAGGCTCCTGATCTCTGCCCCAACTAGGAGACAATGGACACAGGGCATCCAGGCCAAGAGAGGCTGTAGTAGGCCAAGGTTGCAGACAGGGGAGGGTACTGAAGATCATATGACAAAAAAGACCAAATCAGTTCTCATCTTGAAAACTTTCCTTTGAAAGCAGCTCTGTTAGAAATTCTCTTACCTGTCCTTCATCTGAGGATGTCTTCCAGCTCATTCTTAAATAACATTTTCATGAAAGACTGAATTCTGGGTTGTTAGCTCTTTTCTTCTGGGATTAAAAAAATATTGTGGCACTTCCCTGTGGCCTCCATGCTATGACGTCCACCATCCTTCATACCCAGTCTCTTCTGACTCCAAAGCCCTTCTCAGAAGGAGGCAGGAACTCTGGGAACAGCAAGGTGAAGCACAGCGCTGTCTCTTCCCAGCTGTGTGACTCGGGAGGAGCCCTCACACCCTCTGATCTCAGTTTATGAATCACTGTCTTGAGAGAGGTCACCATTGGGGGGCCTCTGTTGTGACCTTGGCATTCTCTGTGTCTCACAATTCTTTGACTTCCCAGGGCATCCCGGTTCCCAGCGAAGGAGAAAGAGCTCACACAGACCATCCCTCTGCCTGTACTTTCCCTTGGGGCATGGCAGGGGTCCTGTGCCTTTTGCCCCCTCCAATTCTGCCTGCTCTCGCCCCTGGAGGCCCAATCCAAACCCAGTGGACACTCAGTTTCTTCTCACCAAGGCCATTGCAAAGTACCCCTTCAGTGGGCAGGGGGCAGCCCACAGGACTACGTGTGTTTCTTCCCACACACCCCTCCCTGTATTGCGTTCTGGTGCCTGGCTTGCTGCAGCCTTCCCTTGAGCTACAGGCCTGTGCTGTGTTCCCTCTGCCTGGGAGAGCCCTTCTCCTAGCTACTTGACAAGTGAATGCAGAGGCAGCACTAGCTCTTCATCTCAGTTTTCTCATCTATAATTTGGTGCTGATGATACTAATACCTACCCCATAGAAGTTGTCATGAGCCAGGCTTGGTGCACATCTTTAATCCCAGCACTCAGGAGGCAGAGGTAGGAGGATCACCATGAGTTTGAGGCCACCCTGAGACTACATAGTGAATTCCAGGTCAGCCTGGGATAGAGCAAGACCCTACCTCGTAAAACCAACTAATAATAATAACAATAATAATAATAATAATAAAAATAATAAAAGTTGTCATGAAACAGTTTGAGGAGTGGTTGGTCCACAGCAAATACAGTGAACACTCTATATAGGCAGGATCCGCATCCAAGGACTCAGCAATCAGATTGAAAAGATCTGAGGAGAAAATATAACTATATTAAAGAGGTACAGACATTTTTTATCAGTATTCCCTAAATAATACAATATCACAACAATTTACCTTGCATTTACATTGTATTAGCTATTATAAATTATGTAGAGATGATTTCAAATATCCAGGAGAGTATGCATAAATTATATGTAAATTATATGCGTTTTGTAGAAAGGACTTGAACATCTATAGAGTTGGGTATCTCCAGGGGTTTGGGAACCAATGCCCTGAGGACCCTGAGGGATGACTCACTATTAGAGCTACACTCTGGTAGTGTACGTAGCTGGGCACAGACCCTAGAACCAGACTCCTTGTTCAACCACCCTGTGCTACCTCAGTCAGGTCACTTAACCTCTCTGAGCTTCTGTTTTCTCATCTTTTTTTTTTTTTTTTGGTTTTTTGAGGTAGGGTCTCGCTCTAGTCCAGGCTGACCTGGAATTCACTGTGTAGTCTCAGGCTGGCCTTGAACTCACAGCAATCCTCCTACCTCTGCCTCCCGAGTGCTGGGATTAAAGGCATGCGCCACCACGCCCAGCTTCTGTTTTCTCATCTTTAAAGGACAGCTAATCAGAGGCCCCAGGTTCCACCCTGTGATTAGGATCACAGGAGATGGCACAAAGAAGCACTTCCATCAGAGCCAGGCTGGGAGGAGGACGAAGTTGGCCAGTGAGAAAGAGGGGCAGAGGGGCCATCAGGAGGCCTCGGCTGCAGCTTGTGCTAGAGAGAGTCCATGTCTCCATGCAGTGTTTGAGCCCCAGCAGGCTCTTGGCTCTGGTTGGTGCCATTCCCTTCTCTGCCATCTTGGGTGAGCTCCTCTCATGGTCTCAGTTGCCCTACCCCAAGCTGAGTACCTGATGGGCCCTCAGACATTTCCCCTGATCAGTGTGGGGTGCAATTGTTAATCCTGGTCATAAGCACATACTGTGAGCCTGGCTGGTAACCCACATGGAGAGAAAAATGGCATAAAATATATTAAAATGGAAAAACGGACTTATTTATAGTTTTGGCCAAAACTGGAGAGAAAGCCATTCTGCCTCCTCCTTCCCCCCAGTGGTATCCACACTTGATGGGAAGGACAGAACAAGACCCAGGAACTGCACCTACAGGGGTTAGGCTGTGGGGCTCAGTGAATGGAGCTGGGCCAGGAACCTCAAATGTGGCTTTGGGTTCTTACTGCCCTCCACTGGCCCCTGGGCCAGGGCTTTGGGGCTAGTGGCTGTCTCTCTTTTCATCGAGGTATTTCCTATAGGAATCTGGAGCTGCAGAAGATAGTGTTTTTTGTTTGTTTTTGTTTTGTTTTGTTTTTAATCCTGAGGGCTGGGAAGATGGTTCAGTGGTCAAAGGGACTTGCTTGCAATGCCTGCCAACTGGGGTTCAATTCTCCAGTACCCAGGTAAAACAGGCCAGACCTGCCTGTTTGCAGGGGCAAGAGACTCTGATCTCCAGAAGCCTGTTGTGGTGTGAGCACACCCATACACACATGTACATATACACACATACATATAAACTTAAATTTTTTAAACTTACAATTTTTGAAAATCATAATGGTGAGGGTGGCTTGTATTAGAAGCCTCTGTCCCTTCTTTCCCTTTGGGACTTTTGGGCTCTTGGCATTTCCACCTGGTACATGAGCTGTGGATATTCTCCTAGTCCTTACCACTGTCACCCCAAGGTTGAGCTGGGCCAGAGCCTGCAATTAAACACGTGACAAGTGGGGCTAGGGCTCAGTGGATAAAGCACTTGCATGCCCAAGTGAGAAGACCTGAGTTTATAGCCCCAGCACCCATGCAAAGGTCAAGTGGAGACCCTCCTAGAATCCTAGCATGGGGGTGGGGAAGACAAAGGCAAACTGACTGGATAGATTAGCCGAATCAGCCAGCTCTGGGTTTAAGTGAAACAATTTGCCTCAATAAATAATGTTGAGAGCAATCAAGGAAGACATCTGACTTTATTCTGGCCTCCCCACAGATGCACAGGCATACACGTGAACATGCGCACATAGGCACACATGAGGCAAGTGGACTCAGACTGCCCCACAATAGACTGACCATAGAAATCTAGAAAATGTCCATCCAGTCCCTGTGAGCTTCCTGCACGGCCTGGGGCCCAACTCTGAGCCATCCTCAGCTACCTCAGGGTCTGGCTAACAAGTGGCCTTGGCTGAGGGCCTGCAGTGCCGGGGCCCCATCAAGAATGTGGTTGGGTTTATTTTGGTCCTCTAAATTGGAAGGCTGGAGTGGGAGCCCAGGCTGGGGTGGCCCCACAGCAGACCACAAGCCAACCTCAGAGCTGCCTGTGGCAGGCCCTGCATAGCAATACCACAGACACAACAAAGGCTCCTTAACTCTCCTCTTCTAAAGTGCCTGGTGTGTGTGTGTGTGTGTGTGTGTGTGTGTGTGTGTGTGTGTGTGTGTGTGTGTGTGTGTGTGTTGGAGGGCTGTGCCACCATGGCGCTCAATGAGATGAGGCCCAGGTCAGGCAGGCAGTGAGAAAGTTGGGGCACTACAGACTCAGTCAGTCCCGGGGCCCATCCTGGGCACTCATTCTCTGGGAGTCTTGGCATGCCCCACAGAGCTGAGCCAGAGCAAGAAGTGAGGCAATGCACTGGACAGCCTGGGGCCCCAGGGCCATTGGGCTTTGAAGGAAGGGCCAGTTGCTTTCTATCTCCACTGAAGGTCAAGGGAAAGGAAACAGGCAGAAAAAGAGCAAAGAGGGCCTGAAGTCTCCACAGACCAGCCTTCTAGTCTCTGCCTACTGTGGAGAAGTGACCAGCCCCACGCAATCTACCTCTTATGCTGCCTTCAGAAGCATCTTGACAGCAAAGATTTGATTGGATTTCTTAAATTAAAACATTTCAATGGTTCCCTGTGGCCCACCAGGAAAATCCAGCCTCCTATTCAAGGATCTAAGGCCCCTAACAATGTGGCTCCCGCCTACATTTCTGTACCACTCCTAAGGGCTTCCCCCACCCTGCACACCCTACAAATGGCTGCCAGCTGGGGGTTTCCCCAAGACCTCCTATGCAAGGTCAGGCCTCCATTTGATGCCTCTGCCTGAGAAATTTTCTCTTGTCTGCTTGACAAAAATCTCTATTATTACTGACACCCCACATCAAATGTTTCTAATTCTACGCCAGGTGTCTTGGTGCAGGCCTGCATTCTGACTCTTAGAAGGCAGAGGCAGGAGGATTGAGAGTATGAGACCAGACTAGGCTATGAGAGGGAAAAAAGGATGGAGGAGAGGGAGGGGAAGAGGAGGAAAGAAAGGAAGAAAGAAATAAAAGAAAAGAACAGGGCTGAGGAGACGGCTTAACAGTTAAAGGAGCTTGCTTGCAAAGCCTGCTGACCAGGATTCAATTCCCCAATATCCACACCAACAGATGCACAAAGTGGTGAATGCATCTGGATTTCCTTTGCAGTAGCAGCTGGGGGCCCTGCTGCACTCATTCTCTCTCTCTCTCTCTCTCTCTCTCTCTCTCTCTCTCTCTCTCTCTCTCTCTGTATCTCCCTGCTTACAAATAAATAAATAATAATTAAAAAAGAAAAAAGCATGTTTAGCAGATTTGCTTAGTGGTAGAGTGCTTGGTTGTCTTCCCTCAGAATGACAAGAAGCATGGACAGCCTTCCTGTGGTTCTAGGGGTCCTGTCCCCAGCACTGTAAAGAAAGAAACTTCCAGCTGTTCCCTCTCCTGTGGGCCATTCACCCAGCACCCACTGCCTACTAGGCACTGGGGACACAGGAGGTTCCTGCAGCTGAGAAGGGCAGCAGATAAAATGATCTCAGTGCTATGTCCTGGGCTTGGAGAAGGGAAGGGGGAAGCCCATAGTGGTGAGGTCACTGAGAGCCAGCTGCAGCCCACCCAGTTAGTAGAATATGGAACTGAATAGTAGTGAGTAGAACAGAAAAAGAAGCACAGTTTGGTGGGGGGGGGGTGAGGGCAGGTCTATCTGAAGAGGTGACATTTAAGAGGTGTCCTTGATGCCAAAGTGCCAGGTTTACACAGATTTTAGGGAAGCTTTGGTCCATTTTTTTTTTTTTTTGGTTTTTCAAGGTAGGGTCTCACTCTAGCCCAGGCTGACCTGTAATTCACTATGTAGTCTCAGGGTGGCCTTGAACTCATGGTGATCCTCCTACCTCTGTCTCCTGAGTCCTGGGATTAAAGGTGTGCACCACCACGCTTGGTTTTTGGGGGGTTTGTTACTATTTTTTGAGCTAGGAGTTCACTAGCCCAGGATTGGTCTCAAAGTCACCATCCTCCAAGTGTTGGGATCACACTGATACGGGTTGTTGCTAATTAATAATTGTAAGCAACACGGGGGGAGAGAGAGAGAGAGAGTTTTGGAACCCTCCCTTCCCCCTCCTCCTACTCCGAGTTCTTGTCCTCTAATGCCAAAGAATTGTACACAGGGACAAAATTAAAATTTAATTACACATTTATTTTAATTTAGTAGATTAGGAAAAGGGGAGTTGAATGGGGAAATTTCCCAGTCATCATGTGGGAAGTTACAGAGTTTTCCTGCTACCAGTGTGGGGAGAATTCGTTTCAGAGAGTTTAAATAAGCAGCCCAAGAAAAGATAATAGAAAGCTCCCATTATGAGAAGGAGAGGTTCATGAGAGAAAAGGTCTGGAGCCTGCCCCCCTACCCCAGCCATCAGCTGGGGTAGGGATACAGGCCTTACCTCACTGAGGCCTGGGTCAGCAGTCCTTCTACTCCATTGCCATGTGGGGGAAGAGGGCCTACTTCCTCTAGGGAAGCTAGTTTTAAGTCCTCCCCAGGTGAGTTAGAGGGACAGCTGATTGGTTCATATCTGACCAATCAGTTTTAGCACCTAGGTTGTAGCTCTAACTAGACACCTCCCATTCAAGGGGAGGGGCTGGAAGGGTAGGGGTGGTCCCTACACATACCTGACTGTCACAACACCACGCCTGGATCACTTCTGTAAAGTGTGTTGGCATGAAGTGTGCACCTCCGTGAACTTTTCCATGTGTCAACCTGTGTCGCCATCTCCTAGACATTTCCAGAACCTCAGTAGGCTCTTGTTTGCCTCATTCAAACCTGTAATCCCCTCCTGCTCCAAAGGTAACTGCTACTTTTCCTTCTGTCCCCATAGCTCAGTTCTGCCTGCTCTTGAGGTTCATTCGCATGATATGGAAATGGAGCACGCCATAATATGTTCTTTGTGTCTTTCAAACAGAGCAACTAGAAGATTCCTCCCAGTCATTGCATGTTGAGGGAGTCCACTCTTTCACTGCTGCGTGATATTCCATCACTGGTCTATTCCTAGGTATGGTCACTGTTCATGATCTGATTCTGTGTCTCCTCCTCAAGCGTGGGATGGCAGCATCATGAGCCATCAGGAGCAGCCTAGGCCTTGGTGTCGGAGTGCTATGGGTACAACATGGGCTCTGCCACTGTTGAACTTGGGGTTCTGACACAAGGTGTTCCCTAGTGTCTTTTTTCAATTGGTTTAAAACCTTTATTTTATTTTATAATTTCATATATGTATATAATGTATTTTGATCATATGCTTACCCTCCATTACCATCTTATCTCCCCTTCCCTTCCATTACACCTCTTCTTTTTCTCAACTAATCTCATTCCTACTTTCGTGTGTGTGTGTGTGTGTGTGTGTGTGTGTGTGTGTGTGTGTGTGTGTCCCCGTCCCATTCATCTGTCTTTTTGTTTTGGTTCTGTGTGTGTGAGAGAGGGGGGTTTGTCTCACTGTCTTTTAATCTGAAAATGAGGAGGCCATGGACAACCCACCTACGAGGAAGAGGAAGAGGTGGTGAAGCCATACCCAGCAAACCCTCAGTGAACACCTTGGTCCAGAGAGACTGCTCAAGGGTGGTCTACACCCTTCCTGAGCACCTGAGGAGCAGTGATGGGCATGACTGCCTGCTCAGATTGCTAAGGGGGAGAGGCCAGAGACTGTAATAAAAGGGCTTTCATGCCCCCATGTCAGGTTGGATGCAGAGAAAGAAAAAGATAAGGCATTTGTGATCCTTGCTACTGGCCATGGGAAGGCAGGAGCCTGGAACATTCCTGGTGAGTCCGCTTATGGAGGAAGGCAAGGCAGAAGCCAGGTTCTCCAAAGTACAGCTGTGGGAACCCAAGCTCAGAGAAGGAAGTTGGCAAGATCCCATAGCCTCGTAAGTCCTACAGCAGAGACTCAAACCCAAGTGAGCTTGGCTCAAAGCCAGTAGCTGGGACAAAACATTGGGTTCTAGCCTGGGGGATGACCTTGGGCCTTGTGCCACCCACTGTGGACAGAACTACCTGGGGAGCTATTCCCAGCAGTATGTCCTCACATGGCCTCACCTGGACATCACACTCTCTTTTTCCTCTCCACTGCCCCCAAGGACAGGGTGGGAAGTGGAAACCAAGGTCGTCAACATTCCAGCTGTAGCTTCTTCCATCAAGCCTTGATGGAAAAAGGGGAAGGACCTTGTTAACCCTTTAGTGTTAGCCCTTCTCATCATCTCCAGTTTGATGTGCGAGGCCTTGGAAGCCTTTCTTTGTGCATGATAGGCCCTTCTCTCTAATCACCTGCTATCTCTGTTGTACCCTGACCCTCAGTGAAGCCAGATTAGGCAGCTCCTAGTCCTGAGTCTGCCAGAGGTGCCCTTGTGCCATTGGGCCATTTCCTTCCACTTTCTGGGCACTTTCCTGGTTTATCTGCATGGGCCTTGTCAGCAGGTGGTAGAGGGCAGAGACACATGGCCTTAAGGGAGGGAAGTGGGGCTGACTCAACTCCAGGTCAGAAGTAGGGAGCTGGAGGGAGAGGAAGTGCCTAGGGTGTGTTTAGGACTGAAGGCTGGGACCTGGTCACTTTGGGCATTGCTGAGGCTGCTCCTTCAACTGTCACTCAGCAACACTTGGAGCCAGGTCACAGGCTCAGCACCTGGGAAGCAGACCTAGGTAACATGAATGTTATCCCCTGCCTGACAGAAATCGCAGCAAAATTGCAGGTCCTGGGGAGGATGGAAACTTCCATCCACAGCAATGACCTTCTTTCCTGTAGACTTGGAGAGACCTGGGGCCCCTTTGTTGAAGGTTGCAAGCAGAGTTCCAACAAGTCTTCTCTCTCAAGGCCTACCTGTCTGGAAGACACTCAGTTCATGAAGATTTATGAAGGAATCTGTAGGATTCCTGAGGAGGACCTGGCTCCCTGGAAAGCTGCCTCTCTGGGTGCCCACAGCAGGGGGCGCCGATGACCCCTTTCTTCACTTGTGCACATGCCTAGCTATTGAACTGGGGGTTCCTGCACAGCTGAGCCTCTCCTTTCTGCCTCTCTAGCTCCTGAGACTGGCCCTGACAGACACCTAAAAGAAATTCAGTAGGCACTGAAGGTGGTTTCTTCCCAGCATGCCCTCGGTGCTTGAGCACCCACTGGGGGCAGGTGGCTTGGGTTCCACTATGGTTCTGTCTCCCTTTGAGCCTGTGACTTCATCTGTTGACGACTTGTCTTTCTGAGGTTAGTGTCTGCAGCCACCCCTCCTGTGCAACCGCTATTGCTACTATTCCATGTGCAGAATGTGAAAAGCTAGTTCCTGAGCGGGTTCTACAGCTTTCCAGAAGCAGTTGTTCCTCACACAGTTGGCTCTACCTATCTACAGGTCCCTTCCTAACCCGCCAATCTGACATCAGCAGATCAAAAACATGGCTGTGTGTGTGTGGGGGGGGGAATTACATCTGTATTGAGTATGTAAAGACTTTATTTTGCCTTGTCTGGGTTCTCTAAACAATACAATACCACAGCTATTTACATAGCATTTACATTACATTAGCATTTTGCTTTGTTTTGCAGTGCTGGGGATTGAAGCTAGGGCTTCATGCACACACGCACACAGGCTAGGCTAGAGCTCTGTCACTGAGGCATATCCCCTGCTGCTTTAGATATCACTAGTCATCAATCCCAGCACTTGGGAGGCGAGGCAGAAGGATCACTAGCCTAGCTACTCAGTGATTTCCAGGCCCACCTGGGATCAGCCTGAGACTCAATCTCAAACATAAAACCCCAGAGCCGGAGAGGTGGCTCAGCGTTAAAGGCACTTGCTTACAAAACCTACAGGCCCTGAGCTCATTTCCCCAGTACCTATGGAAAGCTAGATGCACAAAGTGGCACATACATCTGGAGTTCTTTTGCAGTGGTGGGAGGTCCTGGTGCTCCCATCCTCCCTCCCTCAAATAAATAAAAATATTTAATATGTATGTATATATATATATATATATATATATATATATATATATATATATATATATCTCCCAAATAAATAAATACAAGTGATTTCTATGAGAGCATGTGTGGGGGTTATAGGCAAGTACGATACTATTTGAAGAATTTAAGAAGATTTTGGTGTTTGATGTCTGCAATGGGGATATGGTAAACTGGCTGGAAGACCTGTTACTGGCCAAACTCTTTCCAAACTTGCTGCTGAATAGGCCTTGCTTATTGGTCAGCAGGTCTGTTATACAGCTGGAGATGCTACAGTTGCTATTTTGTGTTATTGTTTTTTTTTTTTTTCAGGAGTCTCACATTGTAGCCCAGGCTGGCCTGGAACTCACAATTCTTCTGTCTTAGCCTCTGGAGTGCTGGAATTATAGGAATGCACCACCCTGCCAGGCCAAAACTCCATTTCTTTTGTTTGTTTGCTTATTTTGCTTTGTTTTGTTTTTCCAGCAGAGTCTCACTCTATCCCAGACTGACTTAGAACTCACTCTGCTGTCCAAAACTGACCTCCAGCTCTATAGTCCTCCTACCTCAGCCTCTCAAGTGCCACGACTAACAGTGGGCACCACCACTCCAGGCTTTGCTTTGTATTTTGTTTCTGTTCTTTAAAAAATATTTTATGGATTTATTTGCAAGGGGCAAGTGAGAGGGAGAGAAAGGGACAGATTCAGAGAGAATGGGCCCAGTCTTACCACTACAAAGGAACTGCAGACACATGAGCAACTCGGTGGATATGTCATTACATGGGTCCTGGGACATTGAAGCCAGCCTGTCAGGCCTTGCAAGCAAGTACCTTTAACCAATGAGCCATCTCTCCAGCCCTGCTTTGTTTTGAGATGGTGCCTCACTAGGTAGTCTAGGCTGGCCTGAAACTTGCAGCCGTCCTCTCCTGCCTGTCCCTCCTCAATGCTGGGATTATAAGCAGACACTACCACATCTGATAAAACTTCATTTCTGACAAGCTCCCAGGCATTGCTGCTGATACGGGCCCTGCACTTTGAGCAACTTTATCTAGTGTTAACTACCAAGGAGAGCCACTGAATATGGAGTATTTAAGGAGAGCCAGAGCCTGCACAAGACACTTCATGTGCATCATCTCCCAGAATCCCTACAGTAGCCCCAAAGGGTGCATGCTGCTCGTGAGTAACACGAGGCTCAGGGAGGTCGCCACTTTCTTAAGGTCACAGAACTTGCAGTAGCTGAGGCAGGATTTGAACTCAGGTTTGGCTGATTCTCAAACTTTGTCTTTCCCCATTCTAGCAAATAGCTTCCTTGGGGCCTGGAATCCCCCATAGGTCATCTGTCCAACTGAGAAGACTGCACTGAAAGCAACAGCAAATGTCAAGCTCTGGGCACAGCTCTTGGCAAGTTTAGGGCACTTGCTGGGGAGGACCGCGAGCTGTTGGTGTATGTATGCCAGCTGTCTGGGGTGGAGGAAGGCCCCATGACTTCCTATGGAATGACCCCTAGGCTCTGTGACACCAAGTGCCATTGGCCCAAAGCCCAAGAAGCTAAGCGCGGAACCAGAAGGCCCATTGATGCATATGGGGCAAACCATCAGAAACATTCTAGGTTCCAGCCTGGGTATCAAGAGTCAGGTGGTTCTGGTGGTTCTGTGGTTCAGGGCGAAAAAATCCCAGCCAACCTGAAAATGTCCTCACATCTTCTAGGTCCCAGATTGTCCCATCTCCCTTCCTGACTGGGCCCATGACAATCCATGACAATGAACACACATCAACTTCTTTGATCTTTCCTAGGCCTCCTCTTTACCTGTGATGCTCTCGAGAGACAGGTTTCTGGTGTCCAAGCAATACCTAGAGTTGTTGGCCACAATGCGGTTTGATGTTTCAAGGGTGGCTAGCCATAACTTTTGCTGTTTGTTTCCTCTTTAGCACATAAATACATGCATATGAATTTTGCATAGGGTGCGGAGTACAGTGACTAGTGGCACCAGAGATCTCTGCCTCTAGGTGGCATCAGTGAGTGAGTAAGCCCCTCGAATGCCTACACTTAGATATAGACATGATTCTGGGGCACCTGGTTCTATCTAGCCCCATGTCAATTCAGTAAGCAACACTAACATTTGAGAGAGGCCTGAGGCCTGAGTAGATTCAGAGTAAAGGGGTACAGGACCTGCCTGAGATCATACAGAGAATCAGTAGCAGAACCCAAACAGAGCCTCAGGCTCAGACCTCACAGTGTGGGGCACTGACCAACCAAGCACAGTAGCGGTTAAGCAGGCATGGAGCCAGTCCATGGAAGCTGCAGAGAATGACCACTTCATGCCCAGGATCTCTGGGCCTGGTAGTGTTTTCTAATAGTCAATAAGGCTACCCCTACCTCCACCCCCATTCTTCCATTTCCAACATATAGCTTATCAGGGAGTCTCACCCCCCCCCAGTGCTCTCACCTCACAGACAGCTGTTTTCCTTCTAGCCTGCTGGGTGGGCTCCTGACCTTCCTGGGGCCTCTCACCCTGAGAAGGCCCAGCTGGCGAGTCCAGCTGGGGGTTTCAGGGAGAATGGGACCCATCTGGAAGGACCTTGGAGTGAGCCAGAGGGGCCAGCAGGGAGGGAGAACCCCTTGGGAACTAAAGTCTGGGCGGGGAGGCAGGGATGGGGGTGTTCTCAGAATGGCACAGAGAAGACAAGAAAAAGTCAGCTATCTGAGTTGATGTCTTTGAAAAGCTTCCAGGGCCTGGAAGAATATTGAGAGGTTCCTTGCAGTTGTTCCATCTCCATCTAGGGTGCACTTCAGAAGGCTGTAAATCTGTGTGAAGCTCTGGAGCTTTGAGATGCTCTGAGCTGGCAAGTGAACACCTCCACCCCCACTCCCACTGCTTAGCACTTCTTACTTTCTTTGGTGACTCCTGGAGCCCAGGTGCTGGGTGGGCAATATCTGGGAAAAGGTAAGGAGTAGATCCACAGTGAAGACATCCTTTTTGCCCTGTCTCATGGGGGAGATAAACTACAGTCATTTGCTCCAACACAGTGTGGCCCATGCCGTATGTCTGGGTGGGGTGGGGTGGGGTAGATGGGCTGAATGAGTGAGGAAAGTTGCCTCCCAGGAGAGGCATGGAGCAAAGGAGAAAGGGTAAATGTCTTCCAGGCTTCCAGGGGGTGGGGTGGGGAGCTGCGCCTGTTGGCCAAATCCCCATGAGGATATGATCACTCAGCCAGATGGTTAGCCAGCCTCTGCTCCAACCTCCTGGGGAAGAGATACCAGGTCAGAATAACCCTAGCTTCATGAGAGTTCTTTTTGGAATTAAGCTGACCTTTATCACTATGTGCCTTTCATCTTTAGGTCACCTAGTCTCTCTTCTCTCCTGCTCCACACTAAACCTTCAGAGGTCTGATGCACTGCGATGCCCATAACCCCAAGCCTTCTCCAAGCCACATGGCCCAGCTCCTCCTACTGCTCCTCAGGTGATTAGGGCTCCTCCTTCCTTCCTTTTCTGTTTGGGCCTTCCTGGCCTGTTGTACTGTGGCTATAGCACCTTAAATGTAGCACCCTTAAGTAATACTGAATTCCAGAGCTGTCTGTAACCTCCGTGTTCAGAAATTTCACTTCTCTTTCTGTATAGATAAGCCCCAAACAAGTCCAGGGCTCTACATCTGTCTGATCACCTGTTTTCAAATTGCCAGCCTACACTGGGGATTGAGTGCTAGAATACAAGAGCAAGACCCCACATCTTTCCCAGTAATATTTATTTTATAAGCTTATAAGTCCCTCTTTGAGTCTTTCAGAAATATTTTGGAAAGCAGATCATAAGAGCCAATGATATTAACTCCTCTCATCTACATTGGACAAGGCTTGAAATTTCATCAGTGAGCAGACATCTGCACAGGTTCCATGAGGCACTGGTCTTTGCAAATCCTTTGTACAAGACCTTGCCAAGTGTTGTTTTCTCCTCCGGGGGCGCCATTGGCCACCACAGAAGGAAAACAGAGAAGCGGTGGGAGCAGAAGTGAGCTGTGCGCTGTTAGCTATCTCAGGGCTGGGGTCCAAAGAGCTGGGGGGATGGTGCAGGGGGGGTCCGGTGGGACACAGATG